>PIJE02001070.1:20000-25000 GCA_002895965.2 Coryphaenoides rupestris | reverse complement strand
TGTGAAAATGTGAGATACTAATTTGAAGAATTAGTTATAATTGCCGACCAATCGGCAGGTATAACTCCACATATAGTGCACAGAGTACACCTCGTCCATGCGGTATGTTTAACCAAATTCAACGATTAATGAATAGACTCCATTGTAACGCAGAGTAACGCTTTTAGAACAGCGCATGAACCGTGTGTAGATTTTGCTATTGGTTTGGAGGAGGCAGTCGTCGTGGAAACCAGCACCCCACTCGGAGAGGACGCTGCTCGTGGTCCCGTCTCGTCTTCAGGTTCTCCGCATTAGGACTCTCCCAGCGTATCATTATGCTAAAACTGGCATGTGAAAATGATAGGATTGTTAAGGGTGCATCTGAGGAGTTGGCGGTTGGACACGCACGTGTGTACACACACACACACACACACACACACACACACACACACACACACACAGATATACAGAAACAGACAAACAGACAAACACACACACACCACCACTAACAGACGAGAGAGGAACAGGGTAACATTAAACAGAGCTTGCTCATGCCTTCCATGTTAAATCAACTGCTCATCACAGCTGAACCTTGAGCTTGCTGTAACTCAGGCGGGTCAGCGGTGTGTGTACGCCTGTGTATACTGTATATATTTATACGACCACTTGTGATGACCTCACCCTTCTCTCAAGCGCTCGTGTATCTGAGCGGGGGCATTTCTTGTCCCGTGAATCATTCCGTTGTCCTGGAGACGCCCTGGATCTATTTACCTACAGAAACCCACGTTTGAGTGTTAAGCGGTGCAGATACTCGTCGCAGATTTGAATGATGTCGCTAATAATGCTAATGATGATGTGAAACGTCATTATCATCGACTGTAACTCAGTATTGACCGCTTTCGACTTGTCAATTGCATGTGTTATTGAATTAGAGTTTGATGAGACGTGGCTTGGCTGATAGACTACTCTGTTATCTGTCTGTAGTTATCCATTAGGTGGTGGGCTATTGTTGTCCGTCAACTGTGCAGTTCTCCCTTTCACACAAATCAATTCATGAACACACGCCACTTTATCAATGAAACAATAACAAGCCCCCACTCAGACCACCAGCCAGACTACACACACACACACACACACACACACACACACACAGTATATTGTGTGTGTCTCCTATTTTACTACCAGGTGGGATGATGTTGACTAGCCATTGCAAGTGACATCACAAGCGGGAGTGTCCACCGCAGATTTACGATGGCCAGATCACACATATATCTGGGGAGGGACACTCCCACTTGTGATGTCATAAAGGGGGGGGGGGGGGTTGACATGGCTTGTAAACGGCTTGTCATGGCTAATCAACGTCCCACCAGGCAGTATAATGTGAAACGAGTCCAAAGCCTTTAATAGCTGTTGTAGTTGTTGTTGTGTTGAGTGGTTTTTGTGATGTTGGCGATGGTGTCGTTACATTCTGTGTTACTGATACTTTGCCCTGAGAGCCAGACGTAAATGTCTTCTGGTAATGTGGAAAAATTAAATGGCAGGTCAATACAAGCCAATGTTGAATAATGCATACACACACACACACACACGCCCATGCCAAAATACACAGCTAAATGCTCCCTGGCATCCGACCAATCAGATAAAACTTCATAGCCCGTTAAGAAGCCTATTGGCTGTGAAAGGGGAAATGGAAGCTGCTTAATTGGTGATCGAATCAGATGTATGTAAATTGCTCCCGTATAGGTGCTCCTTTATAGACTGGTCCCCAGGGTCTCCCATAGCAATGGCGGGGGGGAGGGTGGGGTCAGCCAGGGGTCACGTGATAAGAGCTGATTTATGTAGTACGGCAGACGGAGATGGACTTCAGCGTGTCCGTGTGGGCGTGTGCGCGCGTCTCCGTAGAAACATAAACAAAGTCATGTTTTATGTGTGTGAAAGTGTGTGTGAAGTTTCCATTCTTTCACGCAAACCATGTGTGAAGGAGAAGCACATGCGTGTGTGTGTGTGTGTGTGTGTGTGTACACACATACACATGTGTGCATGTGTTGTTTCATGTTTCAAATGTTGCCTTAGCCCCTCTCCGAAGATCTCCAAAACAAGAAGTCGATTTCCTTTGTGGTGCACACATGCACAGGTATCTGGGGACATGCACACACACTTGCACACACACTTGCACACACATGCACACACACACACACACACACACACACACACACACACACACACACACACACACTTATCACAGACGGGGGCGGCCATGTGATGTTTATAGTGATCTCGTTGAAGCTGCGATGATGAGCAGATGTCGCCGTTGCTTGCTGGCTATTGGCCCTCGGGCTGTGACATCATCGCGGCGGCGCACCTTGCTCATTGGCTGACAACACCGAGTGAACTCAAGCGTGTGATTGGAGGCGGAATTAACCTGACTGCAGCTTGAAATTACATCTTTTTGTTACTCATGCTATTAAAGAGATGAACGCTTAATTTTGCACGATACACACACACACACACACACACACGGTATTCTGACCATCTGTCTGGTGCCTGTCTCTCCCTCTGAACCTGGCCTCCCTGTCTCTCTCCTCTCCTGTCTCTCTCTCTGGTCTGCAGCCTGGTCAACTCTGACCACCTGTCTGGTGCCTGTCTCTTTCTCTGAACCTGGCCCGGTCGGTAAGACATCGACCTGATACGCTCACGCCTCCGCTGGGCCACTGCGGCCCGTTTCCACGGGGACGGCGTTGTGCTGATTTACTGTTTCCTCGTGACGAAGACGAGAGCGCTGTCCGGACCTCCGGCCTCCCGACGTTCCATAAATTACCTGACATGGATCTGGTGCCGCCGCCCAGCTCTCTCCACTCTCTCTCCCACTCTCTCTCACCCTCTCTTTCCCCCTCTCTTTCCCCCTCTCCTTCCCTCTCTCTCTCTCCACCTCCTCCCCCCCCCTCTCTCCCTCTCTCTCCTCTCCTCTCCCCCTCCCCCCCCCTCTCCTCCCTCTCTCTCCCTTTCTCTCTCTCCCCTTCTCTCCCTCTCTCTCTCTCCCCCTGTCCCCCCCTCTCCCTCTCTCCCCTCTCTCCCCCTGTCTCCCCCCTCTCTCTCCCTCTCCCCTCTTCCTCTCCCCCTCTCTCCCCCCTCTCTCTCTCTCTCTCTCCCCCCTCTCCCTCTCCTCTCTCCCCCTCTCTCCTCTCCCCCCTCTCCCTCTCTCCCTTCCCCCCTCTCTCTCTCTCTCCCTCTCTCCCCTTCTCTCTCCCTCTCCCCCTCTCTCTCTCCCCCTCTCCTCTCTCTCTCTCTTCTCCTTCTCTCCCTCTCTCTCTCCCTCTCTCTCTCCCTCTCCTCCTCTCTCCTCCCCCTTCTCTCTCCCTCTCTCTCCCTCTCTCTCCCTCTCTCTGTCTCTCTCTCTCTCTCTCTGTCCCTCTGTCTCTCTCTCTCCCTCTCTCTTCCTCTCTCTCCCTCTCTCCTCTCTCTCTCCTCTCCTCTCTCTCTCCTCCTCTCTCCTCCTCTCTCTCTCTCCCCCTCTCTCTCCCCTCTCCCCCTCTCTCTCTCTCTCTCTCCCTCTCTCCTCTCTATCTCCCTCTCCCTCTCTCTCTCCCTCTCTCTCTCTCCCCCCCTCTCTCTCTTGCTCCTCGCCAGAAGGAAGTGAAGCAGGAACACGTGCAAACCGCTAAATCAGCTGCGCATCTGTTCCTCCATCTGTCTGTCTGTCTGTCCTGTCTATCCTGTCTGTCTGTCTGACTGCCCAATCTTTCTTTATGGCCGCATTTAGGTTTGGAGCATGACGGAGTTCCACCAAACACACCGTAGTTCCTTCCTCCTCGCTCTCCTGTTCCCTCCATTGCTCTCTCTTCCTCGCCAAGCCCCCTTCTCTCTCTCTCTCTCTCTCTCTCTCTCTCTCTCTCTCTCTCCTCTCTCTCTCTCTCTCTCTTCTCTCTCTCTCTTCTGTGTCTCTCTCGTTCACTCTCACTCTCACGCAATTTTTCAATTCAATTTCAATTTAAAAAGCTTTATTGGCATGGGAAACGTACATTTACATTGCCAAAGCGTATACTTATAAAGAACTAAATATATACAGGTCACTAAGAAAACATGTAACACAATTATTATATATATACAGTATATATATACAGTATATATATATATAAATATATAATAATAATAATAATAATAATAATAATAAAAAACTAAACACATAATATCAGCTATAACAGCTCACAAATCTTGCTGTGTCCTGTACCTCGCCCAGCAGATATGGAGGTTTTTGGTTGTTTGTTAAGTTTTCAAAAATGTTTTGGGTGTTTGAGATCTGTGGGAAGAATGTATCTCTAATGTCTTGGTATAGGTGGCAGGTTGTTCGGAAGTGTAGCTGGGTTTCCACCTCCAGTTGGGTGCAGTGGGTACAGAGTCTGTCTTCTCTTGGTAGCCAGGTCTGCCGGTGGCGGCCTCTCTCCACGGCGAGGCTGTGCTCACTGGGTCTGTATCTAGTCAAGGATGTCCTGAGTTTGGGATCGGTCACAGTGCTCAGGTATTCTGCCGTTGTGTATTGTCTGTTTAGGGCCAAATAGCATTCTAATTTACTCAGTTTTTTGGTTTATTCTTTCCAGTGTGTGAGGTAGTTTTCTTTTGGTTTTCTTATAATTTGGTTTATTCTAATGGGGTTTCTGTCTGGTGGCTCTGCTTGGTTTTGTGAATAGAGTCCCAGAACCAGCTGGCCGAGGGGGCATCGCTCTAGAGTCTCTCTGTGGATGAGGGCTTTGTTATGGAGCATGTCGGGCTCACTGTCTTTTAGGTGGTTATGAAATTTGAATGCCCTCTTTTGAATTTGTATTATTAGTGGGTATCGTCCTAATTCTGCTCTGCATGCATTGTTGGGTGTTTTCCGTTGGGTGTGGAGAATGGATTTGGATTCAATTTGATGTTTGTCCCATTTAGTAAAATCTTGGTTTGCAAGTGGACCCCAGATCTCGCAACCGTAAAGGGAAATGGGTTCGATAACTGAGTCTAGTATTTTGATCCATATTTTTATTGGG
>PIJE02001069.1:174430-176684 GCA_002895965.2 Coryphaenoides rupestris | reverse complement strand
ACTAACGTATATGCAAATTACAGTTAAATATACAAATATGTGGGCAAGATAAGATATTCCGACGGCGAAAACAATTTGGCATAAAGAAGTGAAATACTATTGGACATGACATTAAGAATATGCCAGTGACTGTTCACAGCAGGGGTCCCCTCAATGATATGCAGATGAGGGCAAGTTGCCTGTAAATGACCAATATGGTATTTTTCCACCACACTCCCTCATTTGATTATTCAATAATCACACAATCAATCAATCAATCATTATACCTTATATAGTGTAACTCAGGAGTCGGTTACTCTGACCACAAGAGCAGCGACAGAATAAGTTCTAGTGCTGCAGGACCTACAGACACCACCAGGCCAGGGACTGTTCACACTGCTGCCGTCTGGAGGTAGACGTTACCGGAGCATCCACGCACCGACGACCAGACTCAAAAACAGGCCATCAGGCTTCTCAACCAGCAACACCAATCTCATTGATCACATTGATCACTTTACATGTACATTTATCACATACATTTATAACATTGATAATATTTAGATTATTTGACTACTTCCAGATACATTTAAATATTGTGGATACATATATTTCAGATTTTTTTGGCCTACTACCTATGCACTGTCGCCTGCCATGTCTGTGTACACGATGGGACAATCAAACATTTTGATTTGACTACAAGTTTAACAAACTGAAGAGACTGCAGCTGCACATGACATAACATATCATGACATAACATTACATTACATAACCAACCGTGTGTTCCACTCTGTCCACACACTTCATAAATACAGTATACATGTATCAATAATTCAACCAAAGATACATGTAGTAGAAACAGCCATCATGTTATACTTCACTTAATTCAAACTAAACACGTTTAACCCCACTGACTCCCACCCCCATGGACACTCTTGTGTTACATTAGCACATATTTTCTATTGAATTATTTCTCTCTGTTTAATGTTCAATGTTATGCATCAACTTCACAAAAGCACATTCCTCGTTTGTAAAAACTCAGGCAACAAAGCTCATTCTGATACTGATTCTGAGAGTAATTATCTCGTATTATTATTATTAACATCTTGCTGTCAGACTCTAAACAGCTGTGCCTCTTAACTCATGAGTCATAACTTAAGCAGCTATGAGCAGTTGATGACTCGGCCCAGTTACAGAAACGCGGATGATACTTGAATTAATTACACTTGAATTAATGCGTACTCAAGTATAATCATGGCACAGAAGATTTTAAGCTGCGTTTCCTCAACAGATTTAATGGTGAATTATACAGCGGATAATATTCAAAATATCAAGATGGCGCCAAAGACGCTCAGAGAACAAACGTGATTGCTTGATTTCTAATTCTACAATATAGACATCTAATCAAAGAACAATATTTAGCAATACACGTTAATTAAAAAGCGAAATGCATAATTCCTAAAGCTTTAATTGTAGTTAAACTTTCAACAAAACAAAAGACGGCTTCGCGGTGTCTGGGAATGCCGACATTCCGGTGTATGAATTTAGCTAACAACACGTGGGAGTAGCTTAGCATCCATTCCGCCGCTGAAAGGAAAATGTTTCGAAGGCTGTCAACGTTGTTCTGCCCGGATTACAAGTGAATAGCTTCTTCTGAACTTAGCGGGACACATGAATGGCTCCTCCTCGAGAGACTGTGTGTGTGTGTGTGTGTGTGTGTGTGTTAAGGCGTTGAGTAGTCGACACACACACACACACACACACACACACCGCTGTCAGGAGAAATTAGCTCAGCGTAGAGCGACGAGCAAAGACGATATATTTATTCACGTCTTCATTCAGGAGGTGGAGGGGATCTCTGTCAACATTTCACTTTCTTCCCGCCCTGATGGACTGATTTGGTATTTTAGGAAAACGACGCCGTGGCAGAAACGTAATCTCAGAATCAAGAACAATCCCATAAAATACTGTCTTTGATGAACGTGTGTGTGTGTGTGTGTGTGTGTGTGTGTTTCTCCCACCCATTGTTTCTAAATTTATTTAACTGTGAATTTAGCCACGCTTCTATAACAAAGTCTGGTTTATATAGCTGGATAAATGCTTAAAATACAACCGATGACAATAATAGTTTGACTCATCCGCCTGACTGTACGCCTGTGTGTGTGTGTGTGTGTGTGTGCCTGTGCGTGCGTGTGTGTGTGTGTGTGCCTGTGTGTGTGTGTGTGTGTGTCAGCAGGTTAACAGTCAGTTCATTGGCAACACAGACGTAGGATGAATA
>PIJE02001069.1:139430-159430 GCA_002895965.2 Coryphaenoides rupestris | reverse complement strand
ATTTCTCCCTGTAAACTCGTAATTCCCCGGTTGGACGGTGTAAAAATAGTACCAGAAACGGTGTTCTGTTGAGTTAAGTGTTTATTTGACCACGCGTGTGTTTTTTTATTTTTACTGACACAGTGGCTTTTTCTAACGAGTCGAGTAGATTGCGTTTCATACGGAAATTCCCCGAGCATTTGTGGTTTGCGCCACTCGTAATATTAAACCAATAATCTCAGAGGATTGAGGACCAGAATGAATTAATTGGTGTGCTAAGTCATTCTCTACACACAATAGCGGGCCTATTTAGAGGGTGTTTGAGTGCTTAAATTGTGCAAACAGTGTTTGATGTGAGCAGAGTAAGAGGCTAAGATAGGGGGATAGCATTTTAAATGCTCATTATGTCCTGAGAATACTCAACTATTAGCGCAAGCTAAATGAACACACACACAAACACGCATGCACGCACGCCTGCACACACACACAGGCATGTGTGCACACATGCGCGTGCACACACACAAACACACGCAAGCACACTCAGACAGTGCAGCCAGACATGAAGATGGACACACACACACACGCACATCTTCACACGCACACACACACCTGAGCCAGGCAGATGCACACACACACACGCACACACACACACACACACACACACACACACACACACACACACACACACACACACACACACACACACACACACACACACACACACACACACACGCGGGTGTGTAGCGCTTCAGATGGAGGTGTCATGGGGGAAATGAAGGTATCAGGTGTGAGGCAGCTGTTGACACAGACTGTTTAATAAGACCTCTCCCTGTTTGAATTAATGACAGACTCCTCGACCTCGCTTTCTCTCTCTCTCTCTCTCTCTCTCTCTCTCTCTCTCTCTCTCTCTCTGCATAACAGCTTCATATACTGTATCTCACCCTCCCACCCCCTTACATACATCATGTATCTATTTCTCCTTTCACCTGCATATTTTTTATTTGTACATTTTATTTTATTTCCTTATTTGGCCATTGTAATGTTTTGCCGATTATGGCTTTCAATGTCGTCTTGATGTTAGCCCATTTGTCTATTGGCTGATTGTTGTGGAAGATCAATATATCCATTGCTCAGCATGTAGATGAGGGATCATATACCCGACGGTGTGAGTCAATAGGGGGTGTAATGGTAACGAGTAGACCTCATGGAGAGAGTCAATGATGACCAAGCAATCACCTGAAACATCTGTCCTGTATTGATCTGTTTATATGGCTCACTGCCTGTCTGTTAACCTGCTTATTTAGGTCGTTCTTTTAAGCAAACAGGATCTGTTTCTCAGAGTCAAATGGTCTAAAACCAGACAACCCTAACCCTCATCCTAACCCTAATCCTAACCCTAACCCTAATCCTAATCCTAACCCTAATCCTAACACTAACCCTAATCCTAACCCTAACCCTAATCCTAACCCTAACCTATCCCATCCCTGTCATTACATGTAGTTTTTATTTAACCAGGAATGACACATTGAGATGACTAAATCAAAAAACAATTTCAATACATCGTTGAAATCTTGGTTGAAAGGAATCACCCTGAAAAGGCCTACTCTATAAAGGGCCATTGTTGCGTTGCTTCGTGTGTCTGTGAAATAAAAGGGGATTCGGTCATGTGGGAACGCATGCCAAATCATAGGGAAAAATGTGATTCCCTTATCCCAAAGTGAAAGCAAAGCCAACGTGAGCACAGGAGTCCCGTTCAGGCAGCAGAATGCGGCTGCTCTAAGGCGACGGTAATGTATCCTTTAGAACTTACCTAACGGCCCGTGTGCACAAGATAATTCTCCCCCGGCGATTATTACAAATCACTCCATGTCTCCATAGGCTGTGAGCTATGATGGTGATGAACTAGGATTTCTTTTTAGGTACATTATTATTTAACATTATTTTACACCTTTGCCGTGTCCGATATTTTTGTTATGTCACAGCCGTGGTCTTGCCCTGTCCTGTCCTGTCCTGTCCTGTCCTGTGTGTGTGTGTGTGTGTGTGTGTGTCTCAGGCACATCGCAGACGTTCTCCCTGAGAGTCTCATTATATTCTAATTCCTATCCGGGGTTTTCTTTTTCAAAGAGGTGATAAGATGCGATAAGTCATAAATAATTGGCTTAGGTAAGAGAGAGGGAGTTTTTTCCCTCCTTTTTCGCCACCACCACCACCACCAAGTTTGAAACATTAAAATGTACTTTCCCTCCCTCCAATTATTTTGTTAAGATATGCGTGCTAATGTTTTTTTCCCCCGCCTGAAGTTAATAAAGTCCGGAAAATCTTGTATGATGAAAACTTCAACAATGTATCAGTAGCTTACGAAAAAAACATTGCATTTATTTATAAAAAAAATAAATAAAAATGACTTCCAGGAGCCTGGAGCTATTGTATAATTTTTTTTAATGATTCAGACTAAAGAAAAAACAAATGAAGTGAATAAATTGAGAGAGAGAGAGAGAGAGAGAGAGAGAGAGAACGAGAGAGAGACAGAGAGTGTTTGTGTGCGAGAGAGAGTGTGTGAGTGTTTGTGTTTGTGTGTGTGTGTGCATGTGAGTGTGTGAGTGTGTGCATGTGAGTGTGTGACTGTCTGACTATGTGCGTGTGCATGGGCGTGTGCATGTGCATGCGTGTGCGCGCACACACACACACACACACACACACACACACACACACACACACACACACACACACACACACACACACACACACACACACACACATGCGTGGGGGGTGTCCAGCTATTGGACATTGGCAGTGGAAGTGAGCCCCACACAGGGGGCGCGGGGGGGGGGGGGGGGGCCCGTAAGTCAGGTTAGATAGATGGCGTTAGCATAGCGGGTATCAGCTGTCTTATATCATCCCTGCCCTTTAATGAGCCACGTGTGACTAGTTAATACACACACACACATCTCTCTTTGTCTCACACTGCCACCGCACCGGCTGGCCCACATACTCCTTATGGTACGGGGTTAGGGGGAGGAGGGGACATTATATTGGAGGGAGGAGGAGGAGGGAAAATACTTTGAGGCTATTTTAGAAGGATTATTGAACCAGGTGTTGTGTCGTGGCTGTGTGACCCGTGTGCCGTGAACTTAACTTCTACTGTGATTTTATTTTTTGGTTAACAAGCCCCCCCCCCCTCCCACCCACCCCCCCACACACACACCCCCCCACACACACACCCACCCCCCCAGTCTGGCTATGGGTGGGTGTACTGGGGGCGGAGGTTGTGTGCAGGTCCCATACAGGTAGATAGAAACACACACACACACACACACACCTCAGGCACACACACCTCAGGCACGCACACACACACACACACACACACACCACACACACACACACACACACCACACACACCACACACACCTCAGGCATGCGCACACACACACACACCTCAGGAGCGTGCACACACACACATACACTCACACACCTCAGGCATGCACGCGTGCACATACACACACACACACACACACACACACACACACACACACACACACCTCAGGCACACACACATGTACACACATGCACACAGATACACACACAAATATACTCAAAAGCCCTGGTTCCACCACAGGTACCTTCCCCGGGGACCAGGAACCTTTGGAGGAACTCTGGTTTCCACTGCAGGGACCAGGGCCTGAATTAGGTTCCTGGGGGCATTATTTTACCGCCACCCCCCCATAAAAGTCTTCTCTGCTCACAAGGAACTTTGGGGTCATCTCACAGTCAATCTCTGAAACAGTTTGTAAAAAAAATCACAATCGTTTCCACTTCCAAATTTGTGTTTTCGATTGAGAATCCCTCGGTGAAAAAGATAAATTCTGCCCTGAAGCTCATATAGCCTTGTGAAGACAATCGTATGCTCCATCCCTTCAGCATAATATCCTAACGTTCATGTTTAATTGTAGGGGTTTAACCAAGTACTGTATCGCTATGCTAATTGGTCTGTGGAAATCAAAAGTCCAAAGTGAGTCCAAAATGTTCTTGAGTACTTTGGGTGGAAACGCTGAAGCCACAAACACACACACACATGTGCACTGAAAAAACACTCTGTTTCTGTTTCTCTCCCTCTCCCCCTCTCTCGTTCGCTCCCTCTAGCACACACACACACACACACACACACACACACACACACACACACACGCACACACACACACGCATACACACACACGCATACACACATGCTCACACACATGCTCACACACACACACACACACACACACACACACACACACACACACACACACACACACACACACTCCCCAAAAAAGCATGCCACTGCTCCAAGTCTTGCTCAAGGGCACTTGGTTCAGTGTAACTTTCACTACCTTCCTTTCCTCCATTCCCTCCCTTCCTCCCTTCCACCCTTCCTCCCTTTCCTCCCTTTCCTCCCTTCCTTCACTTCCACACAGCGAACGATCTCAGCCCCACCACATTCTCTCTCTCTCTCTCTCTCTCTCTCTCTCTCTCTCTCTCTCTCTCTCTCTCTCTCTCTCTCTCTCTCTCTCTCTCTGAAGTCACATCTCCCCCCCTCCCCACCCCACGCCCTACCTCTCCCCATCCCCCCTTAGCACCCCCCCTCCATTGTTTCCAAAGCAGGTGTTGAGTGGAGTTGACGTGACATGGAGTAATGTGATCGGGGTACAGCGGTGGTCTTGGCGGGGGGGTTGGGGGTGAGGGTGGGGTGGGGGTTGAAGGTGTCAGGTGCTCAGTTCTGCCCCCGTCCCTTAATAAGCCACATGCGACCAGTTATGGAGGGAGAGGCCCCATCTGATTCCATCCATTTGCCTCATTACCGCCCAATACATATTAATGTCCAGGGTCACCCTTTATGCATACGCCATACATATTCATAACACACACACACACACACACACAGATGCACGCACCGCACGCATATAGACAGACATATGGCATAATATACGCATTGTCTCGATGATATCCCGCGTTTGATTTTTGTTTTTAGTGTTGTTGTTGTTATTGTTGTTGTTGTGTGTTTGTGTTTCTATAGCCCCATCGTAGCAGCAGCAGCGTCCCATAGTGAGTAATGATGGTGATTAGCTTAAGTCATACCGGCGGCAGTAGCTCAGGAGGTAAGAAGGCAAACAGAAGGGTTGCTGGTTCGATCCCCGGGCTCCACCCTAGCTAAGTGTTGAGGTGTCCCTGAGCAAGACACCACCTAACCCTAACTGCTCCTGACGTGTTGCATGGTTGACACCGCCGTCGGTGTATGAATGGGTGAATGTCAGGCAATACTGTAAAGCGCTTTGGTTAAAAGCGATATATAAATACAATCCATTTACCATTTATCTATTTAGTGTCCCATATGGTGAGTTGATTGTTGATACTGATTAGCTTAAGTCATACCTATGGTGACACTTACGGGGTTATTATTTGGTAATAGTGAGTGTTGTAGTGATCTAGTTGCGATGATTTTATAATACCATTAACGTCAGGTTGCTCTGTGGCTGGGATGTTTGTGGTGATGAACTGGAACAGCGGCGCATTTTAAATAAAATCCTGCCTGCTTCGTTGGCCGTACCCCCTGACAACTAGAGCAATACGACACGGAAACAACAAAACCTGGCCAACTTTATTTATATCTGCCTGCCATGACATGTTACTGAGGGCTTAGATATGTCTTTTCCTGCTATCCCACCTCCTCTCTCCCCCCCTCCCCTCTCCCTCACCCTCTCTCCCTCTCTCTCTCTCTCTCCCCCTCCCTCATCCCGTACATAATCTAGACCACATTTGACCTTCTATGTGTCCTCTACAAGTCTTGTTTATTCCGTTCTCCCTCTCTCTCTCTCTGACTATCTCTCTCTCTCTGATTCTCTCACTTTCTCTCTCTCTCTCTCTCTCTCTCTCTCTCTCTCTCTCTCTCTCTCTCTCTCTCTCTCTCTCGCTGTCTCTCTCCCATTGTCTCTTTCTGTTGGTCTTTATGCACATTCTCTACCACTCTATCTCTCTCTCTCCCCCCCTCTCTCTTCCACATCTCTCTACTGCTCTCTCTCTCCCCCCTCCCTCTCTCTCTGTCTATTTTAATGTCTCTTTATCTCTCCCTCCTCTGTCCCGGGTTCCACTGGCTGAGTCCAGATCGGTGGTTGTTTACCAAAGCCCGTGGCCGGGATATTGCTTTATATTTAAAACCCTTTCTATTTGAATTGATTTATTTTTTATTTAGGACAAACTGTCATTTGAATAGCTCTCACACAGCGGAGGAATGAAGAGTCAACAAGGACTTTCTGATTGGGAATTCTGACAGCAAACACACACGCACATGCACACACTCACTCACATGCACACACACACACACACATGCACGCACACACGCACACACACACACCACACACACACACACACACACACACTCACTAAAGCTGCCTGCCTGCTTGCCTGTGTGTGTGTGTGTGTGTGTGTGCACCAGGTCTATTATTATGCTAATGTCTCCAGTCTCAAAATGTTCCCCGAGTCTCCACATGCACACACACACAGGCACACAGGCATGCACACACACACATACACATGCACATGCATACTTACACACACACACACACACACACACACACACACACATACACACACACACACGCATACTCACACACACACACACACACACACACACACACACACACACACACACATGCACATACACAGGCACACACACACAGGCACACACACACACGCAGGCACACTGACGCACACACACACACAGACACACACACACGCAGGCACACTGACGCACACACCACACACAGACACACACACACGCAGGCACACTGACGCACACACACACACAGACACACACACACGCAGGCACACTGACGCTTAGCTGAGCTCAGCAGTGTATCGGGGCTGGCGGGGCCAGGACAGGACAGGCGTGTGTGTGTGCGTGCGCGGCTCTCGCGGGGCCCGGCACCAGAACGCGCGCTCCTCCACCCAGCGTGTCTCCGATCCGCGCGACAGGCGGCCCCGCGGAGGGAAGACGACCGGCTGTGTGTCATGTACCGCTTAGTTGGAAGACAAGGTGTTCGCTGCTATCGCTGTTGTTATCGCTGTTGTTGTTGTTGTTGTTGTTGTTTTGGGTTTTTTGGTTTTTTGTTTTGTTTTGTTTTGTTTCTGACGCTGCTGCTGCTGCTTTGGTAAATGTTACGACTGAGTCATGGGGAGAGGGGCGTGGTGGGTGGATGGACAATGTTCGACTCCCAGGCCAGTCACCAACTGTGCCGCAGGTTCGATTCCCCCCTCACCCCACCTCCCCCACCCCACCCCACCCCCACAGTGGTATGTCCTGGAAGCAGGCTTAGCTATAGCTATAGCACAGTAGCAGAACAACAAACAACATTTCAATTCAGTTATCTCCTTTCCTTTTATAAACGCTAAATAAAATACAATAAAATAAAGAAATACAAAAAAATCCAGGATTGCATCACATCTACTAGCATTCCCACACGTGGCATCAATGAGACACAACGAAATAGGTTAACTTGAATGGCCTGAATGAGTATTACATAAACACACACGTCAGTGAATTACATCACAACACTGGCAGCTCTCTGTGTGAGGTGCGTTTGGGGCTGGTAGTGGGGATTACACGCTGTGTGTGAGAGTGTGTGTGTGTGTGTGTGAGAAGAGAGATGCAGGGAGAGAGAGAGAGAGAGAGAGAGAGAGAGAGAGAGAGAGAGAGAGAGAGAGAGAGAGGAAGTGAAAGAGAAGAGAGAGACGCAGAGAGAGCGAGAGAGAGAGAGAGAGAGAGAAAGAGAGCATTACTGAGGATTGTAGACTGCAAGCTAGTGAAGTGCTTAAAACAAATGTCTCTCTCTCCTTCCCTCTCTCTCTCTCTCTCTCCATCAGTCTCTCTCTCTCCCGTGGGGCACCGTGGCGAAAGGACCATTCAGTAAAAATACCTTCCAATTGTTTGCAAACGACGATTTACATAAACCATACACGATTGGCCGGGAATAAGTACAGATTTACATAGGAAGCAGCCTATTGGCCCTTTCAGAATGTACATTTGCATGAGACAGACTGATGCGATTGGCTGGCGGCTCCGTGATGTAAAGACGCTGACCTGTATGCTCTGGGCCGCAGGAGCTTGGTGCTCGGGTTGATGGTTCTGTGTCGCTGTTCAACAGTGTGTGGGAGGGCTCTTTTTTATTTTTATTTTACATTTTTTTTTACCTTTTCCTATTTTCTGAACTGTCTTTGGGTTGAATAAGTGACTTTACTCTCTTTTTAATATTTGTTCATTGTATGACATTTATATTTCATGCTTCAGTCATCATTTTGTATTGTGCATAGTAGTGGGCATAGTGTTCTACTTAACACCGTTCAGCATTCAGAGAAATTGGGTTTGGGGTTCAACCCACAATTCTAAAAGCGAATCTATGTATATAGGACATTAAACTGCATTATTACATATCTACTTTAAGTATGTGTCTCAAAAATGCGGTTCACATCCATAGACATCACTTTTTCCCTTTCAGAAACAAATGACCGAACCGCGCCCGCTAAACGAAGTGATTAAAGCGCTCGCCGCCGGTCCCCCTGCGGTCCCGCGAGACGACGACGACGACGACAAGATGCTCCGTTGTGTGCGGCGGATAAAACGAAGCTCCGCCCCCCCCCCCCCCTCTCCTCTCGCGAGACCGCGCCCCCCCCCACCTCCCCCCTTCCCGCCAATCCGCGCGGCGCTTTAAAGCCCGCAACAGCTGATCTCGCGCCTCAAAAGGACCCGCCGCTCGCTCCATCCACGCGCGCACCTACTATAGGAGACCAGTAGCGGGAAGGAAGGAAGGGAAGGAGCGAAGGGAAGGAATGAGGGAAGGAAGGAGGCAAAAAGACGACATATAGAGTTGTGCAGCTACTCACATGTTAACACACTAGGGTTGTTTCTAACAGACTCAATTTTAGCAGAAACAGACTCGCAGGTTTTCGGATTTTTTTGCGCTTAATTCTTGATTCTCTGAACCTCCTCTTGAACCTTTTTCAGTTTTCCTGATATTGAATATTTCTACGTTTCAGAAGTGTTGCCTCGCATTCCTGTAGTAATAATAATAATAATATAAATAATATTCATAATAATATTAAAATAATATAATATTCATAATAATCTGCTCTGTGGTGGGCGGGAAATGCCGACACTGACTACTTTCCTGCACACGAGGCGGACGTTTGACGACTGAAGTGAGTTCATTTTGGTCAAGAGTGGATTTTGAGCCAAACATCTGCATCGGACCCTTCGTCGGAGCAGCATCCTCCTCATCCTGCTCCTCCTCCTCCTCCTCCGCCTCCTCCTCCTCCTCCTCTGGTGCTGACCGGACAGCGGCGGGCGGGACGCCGACATAGCGACAGAGTGTGAAGGAAGTGCGGGAGAGAGGCTCGCGCTGCATGCTGGAGGGGAGCTGTCCGGTGCTGAAGGCGCGAGGCGGCGGGCGGGCGGGAGAGAGCGCTTCCGGACACCACCACCACCACCACCACCACCACCACCACCACCACCACCGCTCCATTTAAGGGCAATCGCAGTTTTTTGTTTCCCGCCAGCCATGCCCGCCGCGCGACCACCCTGCAGAAAACTGACAATTGTATCTCCTTTTCGGTGCTGACATCTTTTTTACAATTTTTTGCACGAAAGACTGATAACTGAGAGAGAGCGAATACGAAATAAATGCACGTGGTATTATTTTATTTTATAACTGTAAGAAGAAAGAATACCCGCGGAGCACTTGGCAAGAAACGATGCATCAACGGTTTTTGAAAACAGTTAAAAACACTTAAAATTCGACGTTGAAGATATTTAAGTGTTGAGCTCAAGTTTTTCGTTTTTGGGGTGTGCGACGTCAAGAGCTGACTCGACTGTTGAGGGGTGTGTGTGTGTGTGTGTGCGCGCGCGTGTGTGTGTGTGTGTGTGCGTGTGCGTGTGCGTGTGCGTGTTGCGTGTGTGTGTGTGTGTGTGTGTGTGTGTCACGGACGCCAGCCAACATGCCGCGCTCTTTCCTCGTGAAGAAAGTCAAGTTGGACGACTTCGCGGCGGCCGACCTGGAGAGCGCGTACGGCCGCCGGGAGGAGCACACGCTCAGCCTGCGCTTCCACCACCACGACAAAGGTTCGCACGCACACGCGCACACGCACACGCACGCACACACACACACACACATGCACACACACGCATACATGCACATGCACGCACGCGGGCGCACACAAACACAAACAAACAAACAAACACACAGTGGGCTGTATAGATGCCATTATGAGCGCATTAAGGTTGATATGCATGAATATTTACAGGAATGTATGCACACACACGCACACATACGTACATGAACACACACACACACACACACACACACACACACACACACACACACACACACACACACACACACACACACACACACACACACACATACACATACACAGCACCCACCATATGGCTTTTTGTTAGCTTCTCAAAGACATTAAAACAGAGCGAAAGAGGGAGAGAGAGAGACAAGCTACAGAAGGGAGGAGGGAGGGAGGGAGAGAGAGAGAGAGAGAGAGAGAGAGAGAGAGAGAGGGAGAGGGAGAGGGAGGGATGAGGGGTCAAATTAAGGTCAAAACCTAGATCCTGCTGTTTTTCTCCTATTTTAAGGTTCATTCAGAAATACAGTGTAGAGAGAATTGTGTGTGTGTGTGTATCTTTGTGTGTGTGTGTGTGTGTGTGTGTGTGTGTGTGTGTGTGTTATGGGTGTGCATGTGTGTGTGCATGCATGTTTGTGTTTGTTTGTGTGTGTGTGTGTGTGTGTGTGTGTGTGTGTGTGTGGTGTGTGTGTGTGTGTGTGTCTGGGTGGTGTGTGTGTGTGTGTGTGTGTGTGTGTGTGTGTGTGCATCCATCCATCCTTCCTAAATCTTAAACAGTGGATCTAATGCTCCTGCATTTGTAATCAACCAACAAATATGTATAGTTCATAATCAATTAACAACCAATCAATATTCATAATTAGATTCTTTTCATTTCCACCATGCCCCCTTGAGAAAAATAATGGTTTGGTTGGATTTGTGTGTGCTTGTGTGTGCCCATGTCTGTGCGTGCATGTGTGTGCATGTGCATGTGTGTGTGTGTCTTCTTGTGGTTCACAGTTTGTGAACCACAATACTCACACTCATCACACACTTTTATCCAAAACCCAATGACAGGTAGGCTGCCCACGTTGGGGTTCGAAACTACAACCTTTTGACCCAGGGTCACAACCCCCTATCAACCCATCACTCCCACAATCCATCGTTAACAAAAGAAAACACACAAAAACACAAAAAACACATTATAAACATATATATTATTATTATTATTATTATATACCCCTTCCTCTGGGAGGCGATGGCGATGAAGATGTGACCTTTCCAGTCCCCTGGCGTAAAATGTCAGCGAACCGTATGTTTAATTCAAGGCCACCTCCCTCGCCACTGGAGGTGTCCTCGCGTTGTCTTCATTACTTAACGTCTTAATGTCTGCTGCGGTGGCGGCCGCGTGGGCATGGGCTCCAGCATGCACTATGAGCTGTCTCTCTCTCTCTGTCTCTCCCGCTCTTCCTCACTTCCTCTCTCTCTCTCTCTCTCTCTCTCAGGATGTGACCCCTTTCTCAATGGAGGTTTATACGGTGGCGTGTGTTGCATTGGCTGGGGATGAGACAAACTTTATTGATATGTTCGCGATGTCGCGGCAGCACAAAGTCAACAGAGCGCTCGCTGCAAATGAAACAGGAGACGATACAAAACTAATACACCTCGAAAAGTACACCTTTTCTATTTTTAAATTGTTATCGGTGCAAAGTAAGAGTTGCAACGGAGGAGTCTATTGCTTTGTGTAGTCTAGTGTAGTGTTGTGTAGTGCAGTGTAGTGTTGTGTATTGTTGTGTTATCGATACAAAATATGAAGTATATGAAGTACAATACCAGACTACCCTTGAACAGACATGATAGCCTTGCGGCTAGCATCGCGGCTAATATGCGGCTAGTGTAGCACAAAGGTATTAGGTTCAATCCCCGATGTCTTCTCAGTCAACAACGTATCAGATTATCACGAGTGGACTTCAATAAAGTTAAAATGGAGGTCAATTTAATTTTGAGTGGACTTAAAATAAAGTGCACTTAATTCTTTTCTGGTATGCTGAGACAACTTTAATAAGTAGAACCTCGGCGGACACCAGGAGTCCAACTTAATACTTTTGTGCGGGGAATAAAACTCACAAACCACTATAGGTTTCTTTAGTATTCTCCTTGATACATTTTGTATTGATTACATTGTCCTTATTACAGTAATAACAGTAGCTGGCTCTTAAGAAGACTATTGGGTATTACATTTACGACCTTTGACCGACAGTCAAACCACAGCACTACGGACGACAGACTCAACTCATGCAACTCCAATTTACAGTAATGCCTCATATCATAATTAAAGAAGTAAATTAAAAGACGTTTTCACATTTCTAGGCAATGATAATACTCATCAGTCTGTGTCAGACTCAAACCCAGAACCTTCTGCCCATGAGAGCTGACCAATTAGTCAGTTCATTCTTTACGTACCATCAGTGATATACAGTATATTGTTGTCTCACTCTTTCGATGAATGTACTGACTGTAAGTCGCTTGGTATAAAAGCGCCTGCCAAATGCCCTGAAACGTAAATGTAAATGCAGAGGCTTAAGTTACATTTGAAGCGTTTTTCAAAAGAAAATATGCACGGTTTGCATCTGGGATGAAAATCGCTGCGCACTCAGGCAAGTGGAATGTGCATCTCAGACCACGCAGACTCTCCTATACGCTATACTAACACACCAACGCATAACCCCCAGTAGCCTAACCCCCCTAGCTGCTCCTTAATGACACGTAGCTGAATTCACCGCGAGCCACTGCGGTGGATACCATCGAGCTGCAGCTAACACTAGTGTAGTAAACAAATATGGTTGTGCGATTCCAGGACGTGGGAGTTTTGGGGTTGGTAACTCAATCCGGACACAGTAACTTTAGGAGGACAAGACACATACCCCCCTGTCCTCCTAAAGTCTTCAGCGCAAACTGCATCACTGGATGAGCGGGATTCTGTCTGCGGAGGCTCCGTGTGCTTTCATTCATTCATCATGCTCCCCGGCCAAGTGTTTCTGCTTCTGCAGAAGAGGCTGGAGGAGGGAAAAATAAGATTGGGCGGGAAACAGGTGATTCCTCTGGAGGCGTGGCAGCGTCGCAGGGCGGGAGGAGGGGCCGGCGAGCCCTTGTTATAAATATAACACGAGCAGCAGGGCTGGGGAGAGGGTAGCTTGTTGCATGCGCATACACACACATGTGCGCACAGGGACACACATGCATGCACACACACACAGACACACACATGTGCACATACACACACATGCGCACACACAGACACACATGTACTTATGCAGACACACACACACACATGCATGCATGCACACACACACATGTGCACACACACACACACATATGCATGCACACACACATGCACGCACACCACACACACACACACACACACATACACACGCATGCATGTAATGCAAGTAATGCATGGCTGACTTTCTGTCAACTCGGCACAATTCCCAAGCAGGCTGAGTGCATAGCATTACTGAGTGAATGCACACACACATGCACACAACAACACTACACACCACACATCCACACACACGCACACACATCCACACACACACACACACACACACACACACACACACACACACACACACCACGCACGCACACAAACACGCACACACACACACACACATGCACACACACACACACACACACATACACACACACACTACACACACACACACACATGCACAGCCTAGCCAGCGACCCACAAGTGTCCAGAGCACACGAGTGTTTCAATCAGTTAAGCTAGCTCGGATCAAATTTTAAATTACACCTCAGAGATTTTCTGTCGGCGTGTCTCTTTCTCCCTGGCTGCCGGTTCCTCCGTGTCTGCCCTGCACTCCTCCCCCTCCTCCTCTTCCTCCTCCTCCTCTTCCTCCTCCTCCCCATCCTCCTCCTCCTCCTCCAGTCTATACCCATCTAATTTTCTCTTTACTTCAAAGACAGGAGCGAGAGAGAGAGAGAGAGAGAAAGAGGGAGTGAGAGGAGAGAGAGAGAGAGAGAGGGAGAGACAGGGAGAGAGAGGGAGAGGGAGAGAAAGAGAGAGCGGGAGAGAGATGAAGACAGAGACAAGAACTGCAGCTTCCTTTGTGTTCTGTCGTAGCAGCCTAACTGCTGAGGGTTCGCCTGGCTGTAACAGATAATTTCCCCTCCTTTTTTGTTTAGCCATCGAGGACCTGCACAGAACAAGGTTACAGACAGACAGAGGCAGCCAGAGATACAGACCTAAAGAAACACAGATAGCAGAGAGAGAGAGGGAGGGAGGGAGATAGAGGGGGGGAGGACAGAGAGAGAGAGAGAGATTAAAGGAATGAAAGGGAAATGAGGAGTCACTTGAATGGAAAGAATAGAACACTAGATGCCTTAAGAGATCAAGAACAGCGTGTTCAACTTAAACTTGAAGACAATCCCAGCCTCTTTGCTAAACGCAGTATACGTTTAAGGACTAGTCCGACATCTGATGCGTAGCAGCCGGGAGGGCACCAGGTTCGATAACCAACGACTCCACCCTTGAGCAAGGCCCTCCTAAACTACCCTATCTGCACTATTATTATTACAGCTGCAGGAGGCAGCTGTAATAATAATAATAATAATAATAATAATAATAATAATAATAATAACAGTCTGTATTCACGGCGCAGCTATTAAGGGAGCATTCATTGAAAGTTGCCGGGCGGAGAAGGGGTTAAAATCATACTTGAGGAGTTGATAATGTTTCAAGACGTTAGCTATGCTCTATAAAACACATGCGCACACACACACACACACACACAACACACACACACACACACACACTTGCATAACCATCCAGATACTGTTGCTTTGTTCCAGAACGATCGAATATTCATGATGTGTAGCTCGTCCCCTTTTTCTCTGCTCATTCTTTCATCTTTCTCCACTTTTTTTTTTCTCCTCTCCCCGTCTTTCTTGCCGCCGTCTTATAATTGATCGACCCAGCTCGTTATCAGCTTTTTTTTGGTCCTTCCAAAGAACCGGAAAAATAAACAAAGAATAAAATGGCGACGTGTGAAACAGTACGACCTGTGCAGGGACCCGCAGTTTTCCCGCCTCTGACGTTATATATTTGCGCTCACAAGGTTAAACTATAGCATACCTCTATCTCAAGGCCTTTATGGACTAATGTATTCCTTTGTCTGTAAGAGGAATCAATGAATATCATTGAATGGGCTGTTTTTTTTTATAACCTATTGGAAACATGGAAATGCAATTGACGTTTTCAGGAGAGGCTTTTATCCAGAGTGACTTGCTGTCCGTTTTCAGGCCAGCCTCAGTTGCTTGCGTTGAGGTAGACTGTGGCGTCGAAGGTTTGAACTCTTGAAATCTTTCAACTTCAGAACTCTACCCTGACTCTAATATACATATGCTTTAGCAGACCGAAGTTAGCATCCCAACGATAAAATAGACACACACAACACTTGTTCAGACTGCGTTTAAATACAATATGAAAATGTGTGTTTTGTAAAACGGACAAAAGACAATCGATACTCTCAAGTGCTTTTCCCACGCTTAGTGGATCCTTTGAGTACATCTCTGGAGATGGAGAGACAGAGAGAGAGACAGAGAGAGAGGGGGAGGAGGGAGAGAGAGACAGGGAGAGAGAGGGGGGAAGGAGAGTGAGGGAGAGGGGGGGAGGGAAAGAGAGAAAGAGGGGAGAGAGAGGGAGGGAGAGAGCGAGGGAGGGAGAGGGGGAGAGAGGGAAAGGGAGAGAGAGGGGAGGCAGAGAGAGAGGGGAGGCAGAGAGAGAGAGGGAGAGAGAGAGGAAGAGGGAGGGAGAGAGAGAGAGAGGAAGAAAGATCTCAGAGCCAGAACAGGATTATGTGAAATCAATGTGTTGGAGTCTTCCTAGGGTTACCGGAGAATGCATAGGCCCCTCTGTCTCGCTCTCTTCCTCTGCGCACACACACACACACATACACACACCACTCTATGGAATCCTACTATTGTGCGATTCCCCCCAACATATCAATACGTTTCCCGTCCATCGGCCTCGTACACGGACCATTAATGAACCGCATGTCTCTCTCTCTCGCTGTCTCTCTCTCTCTCTCTCTCCAACCTCTCTCTGTACCTCTGTCGACCTCCATCTCTTCCCAGGCTACATCAGCGACTACCTGAGCCCGTCTCCGTACGATGTGGTGGTGGAGAGCAGCGCCGCCGCCACCGCCGTCCTCTCGGCCAATGTGCCCTCGCCGCCCAGCCACCACCCGGCCATCCTCTACGACCGCCTGCACGACACCGACTATGCCGGTCTCCACGGCGACTCGGACCAGCCCGACAGCCCGCGATCCGAGGCCTCATCCGCGTCGTCGTCCTCGTCCGTCGCCAGCAGCGGCGGTGGAAGCAGCGGCGGCAGCGGTAGCAGCTACATCACCGCCGAGGCGGCGGTCAGCGATGGCTACGCCGTCGACACCTTCTTCATCACGGACGGGCGGTCGCGGCGGAAAGCGCTGGGGAACCCCCGCGGCGGCGTGGGCGTCGGCGATGTAAGCGCCGTTAGCGGTGTCGGCGGCGACAGCATCCAGAGACACACGTGCGGCGAGTGCGGCAAGACCTACGCCACGTCCTCCAACCTGAGCCGCCACAAGCAGACGCACCGCAGCATCGACAGCAAGATGGCCAAGAAGTGCCCGACGTGTGGCAAGGTGTATGTGTCCATGCCCGCCATGGCCATGCACCTGCTGACCCACGACCTTAAGCACAAGTGCGACGTGTGCAGCAAGGCCTTCAGCCGGCCGTGGCTGCTGCAGGGCCACATGCGCTCTCACACGGGCGAGAAGCCGTTTGGCTGCGCGCACTGCGGCAAGGCCTTCGCCGACCGATCCAACCTGCGTGCACACATGCAGACGCACTCGGCCTTCAAGCACTACAAGTGCAAGCGATGCGACAAGACGTTTGCGCTCAAGAGCTACCTGAACAAGCACTACGAGTCGGCGTGCTTCAAGGGGGCCTTCTCGCCGCTCAGCTCGCTGGGGGACTGATGGAAGGTTTGTTCGTTTGCTGATGATGTCGTAGGAAGAAGCTGTCTCTCAGAAACTACGTCCCGGTACGAAGCCGTAGCGTGATATGGGCTCATTGGTACATTTTACCCCGCTTTTTTGACAAAACATGTATGCACCGTTTAACTCTGGCTAACTCGACCCCATTTTGTTTTTATATTTTGAATTATCTTGGTTGATTTTGAAACAAATCTCTCTTCTTGACTGTTTTGTATGCCAAGATGACACAAAAGCCCAGGCCTCTGTTTTTGACAGCAAATATTCATCAAATCTTGAGCTCTCTCGCAATTAGATTGAACAAATTTGTTTTTTTATTAATATTTACATTATGCGATTTGAAAAATACTGTTGACTCTTTCATTCATACTATTACAATTTTATATAAGGATTTGGGACAATAATATGAAGCAAAATTGGCTAAAGTCAACTACACCAAGAGCATTAGCATTTGAGATGCTAACATTAATGGGTTTATCCATTGACATTTTGTAATCAAGCCATTCAAAAAGGCGAATGATGGATTAAACCCAGCAATAGGTTTGAGAAAAAGAATATTTTGGTTTTCTAAAATGTAAGTAAAACAAACATAACTTTCTCACCACTTCTGTGAAGCACAGTACATTTAAATAACTTTTTGGCGGGCGTTAGCAAATGTCGGCCATTTTGGGGATTTATTGATTTTCACGTAGAATACTGAGCAACCTGTTGCAGATTTTGTAGCAAGAATGAACAAATCAAATGAAAGCGGGGCAGTACCAAGAATGACTACGATGCTAACCAGTACAGAATGTAAAGGAGGGACTGTAAAAAAAAGAGGCTAGCACAGATACAAACGACAAATGACAAAATGTTGTTGTTATAACTGACAGGCCAGTACAGTGGATTGTGACAAGGCGAACAAGAAGGATAGAAGTAATAACTCGGTGCCTGGAGCCCATGGACCTTGTACCGACAACTGACCAGCAGTCGACTTTCGGAAACAGCTCTTTCTTCAATGACTAAATATCGAACATTTGTAATAATTTCTTTGCAATTTGCAAAGTTTAAAAGAGGACATGGACATTGAGAATGCCTTGAAATGCCTCCTAAGGTACCTTAAGAAGATGCCATTTTTCCACCCCAAGTGTTAGATGCTAGTATTCCTGTTGCCGTTTGGGCCACACAGTATTCTGCTTTGAACTTAATATCTCTCTTACGTATTTATTTATTTTCTAATTTATTGATTTATTGTATTTTTTTTTTTTACAGTTTTGTAGATGTATTCATTTGCACCTTAATTTGTTTGATTAGTTTTTGCCTTTGTTACAAATATGCCAAAGCATTTGACACTTTCTAGTTACCGAATATTTATTTTTGTCTGCCACTTTATTATAAAAGAGACTACTACTGCATGCGAAAAAATACCAATAGCTTAATAATGGAATCTATGCCAATTTATATGAATCTTTGGGATATTTTGCCAAACGTAGACTCTGTCTTGGGTAATATTTAATTCATAAACGATAGAGCAATAATGCATGAGGTTATTTTTTGAAAAAACAAGCAAAACAAACAAAAAACTAAATCATTACAATAACTACTACAATAATATCTTGTCAAGTACTATTCTACATACACTGAGGGAAAAATACAAACATTTCAGGGAGTTGAACCAAGTTTGAATCAAATGAAGGGGTTTGAACGAAGAATGGGTCTGCAGCCCATTCTCAGTGACCTGGGAATACTGTTGACCATATTTTCATATTGTCCCATTGGCGTCGGAAAAAAAAAAACAGCGCATCAAATCATCAGATACTACGAAAATAAGAAAGAATATTCACAATATTTTAGACTCCATTTTCCTAAGCCTCTGCTGGTTAGCGCGGATGGTGAGCTAAAAAAAACCGGTTGCTATCCAGATGCAGTTCTAGCTAGCGTTTATTAGCAACAGTTGTCTGGTAAACGATTTCAAGCACAACTCTTCGATGCAGGGCTCTGGAGTGGGTAGGGGGGGCTCTTTTTGTACATGGTTTATGCACTGCCTGCCTCGTATTTATATTATTATCATTATTATTATTGAATATCGTAGAGCCGTAGACAGTATTAGCCCCGGGAGCTGGTGCTGAAACATAACGAAACAAGCTAGCTTAAACAGTCAACGCCAAGTATTTTGATTACGGCAAAGGGAGTCCACTACAATATTTATTGAATAAGACTACGATTATGATTATGTTTGCAATTAATATTCCAATTTTGATGATGGTTTATTTATGTATTTATTTATGTATTTATTTATGTGTATTAATACTTATTATTTATTTACTGGCTATTATTGTGGTTAGCTGGGATAATGGTTTCCGTCCATGTTTCAGCACCAGCAGTGCCCCGGACAAACCGTCTTACGAATAGTCCTCCTACTATGATCTGTAATGTAGCGTATTATAGTCACGAGCTAGTTTACATACCGTTCTATGAAAGCACTTCCTCTTCTGAATTCTCTCTTTTAGAAGTTTATTTTTACTTTTGAACTAGGTGCACACCAACTGAGTTTTAGTCAGAGAGTTTAGACGTTGCCTTGTAGCGAGAAATATTCACCCCGATATGAATTTTTTTTTTAACTCAAAAAAAAGAAGAAAAAGGGGGTTGAAATGATCCAAGCTGTATTCTCACTCAATAAACAAATGCAAAAAGATGATGACGAAAAGTTACGTTAAAAACACTGAAGTTAACACAACCAACTGATAGTACCACTGCTAGCTGACGGTTAAGCTAACGGTGTCTGCTGCAGATATATATATTTTTTTCCATGCATGTTCAAAAGACGGCATGATCTTGTTCCCGAAA
>PIJE02001069.1:125101-132271 GCA_002895965.2 Coryphaenoides rupestris | reverse complement strand
GCGTCTCTGCTTCCTTTGCCGAGTGCCACAAAAGAATCCTTTAATCTGATTCGATAATAGTATAAAAAATAAAACTGGGAAACTTCACAGTCCTGTCTGACTGCGGGTGCACCTTCCCCTCAATAGACCATCGAAAACAACCCTAAAAACTAAACTGGAAAAATAGACTAAGTGTTCACTCGCCATAAACGAAGTCCTATCTTGCTATCTTCCCACGCTTTACTATTTTTTCTCTAGCCACCTGCTGGCGCGTGCCGGAGTTGCCTGGCCGTGTCCTCAGATGGCCTAGCCTTTGGCGTAGTTACCATGGAGCATGTGCACCAACCTCTGAGACTTGTTGCCTTCCATCTAGTGGTTTCTCGGGAGAACTACAACCTCTGAGTACAACAGTGCTTATCCAATCTTAGTGCTTTTAGAACATATGATACTTGGTGATACACACATAATGAACACAATGCTTCTCAACAAATGAACCACAACATATTACCATATGGATATTGTAAATCAATGCAATAGAGGCTTCTTAATTTGCACCGCTGGTTTAATGGATCACCGTGTGTCTCCTTTCCATGCGTCTCTGGAACAACCGTATAAACCCCAGTATATGCGCAAGCGCATTAGACTACCGTATATGACAGATATGGTAAACTTATCATCATGCAACATCTTGATTATTCTGAACGTTTATAATAACCCCACATCACCCTTCATTCTCTTACTATCACATGGTTTTTCGGACACCGGTGAATCAACCCTACTTGACAGTAAATAAAATAAACCATGGAACAAAAAAGGAGAGGAAATAATCTCTAGAGTTGGCGGCGATCTGGGCCCAGAGGGAATACACCTGTGAACAAACAGAGAGAGGCGAGGGATGGACGTGAGAGGGGGGAGACGGACGGAGGTGTAGAAGGGAAGGGACGGGGGGAATGAGGGATGGAGGGATAAGGAGGAGGAGGAGGAGAGGACAGAGAAGGAGAGACGGGACCGGGTGAGTGATGGGGAGCAGGGCGCTGGCCGACGGGCGAGAGACAGAAAGAGAGGAGTAGAGGAAGAGAGAGGGAGAGGAGGGGTAATTGTTGGTGAAAGATTACAGATAAGATGAAGTGTGTACGTCTGTGTGTGTGTGTGTGTGTGTGTGTGTGTGTGTGTGTGTGTGTGGAAGGTGGGTGGGGGGGGGAATTAATTTCCCATCATGCTCGGTGGGTTCAAACTTTAGCAACACTCAACACCTGTCTCACTCCTCGCCTGTGTGTGTGTGTGCACGTGTGTGTGTGCGTGTGTGAGCGTGCGCATGCGTGTGTGTGTGTGTGTGTGTGTGTGTGTGTGCGCAAACCTAAAGAGACAATAGCTTCCTATAGGGAATGGATTCCATTTATATCTAATCATCCTCTCCCTCTCTCTCTCTCTCGCTCTCTCGCTCACTCGCTCGCTCTCTCTCTTTCTCTCTCTCTCTCTCTCTCTCTCTCTCTCTCTCTCTCTCTCTCTCTCATCTCTCTCTCTCTCTCTCTCGTCTCCCCCCCCCCACCCACCCCCCCCCCCCACCCCCCCCCCCCCCCCCCTCTACCTCTCTCTTCTCTCTCTCTCTCATGCTCCCATTTCTTCCATCTCCCTGTCTTCTCTCATCGCTCTCCCCTGGCCCCCTATCCCCGCGCTTCGTTTCCCCCGGTCTCGACCTTCAGCATTTGACCTTTGTCTGCTTCCCCTTCCTGGCTTGTCCGTCATGTGACCACCATCCGACACGGGTGGTGGTCACATGACCAAGCTCACCACTGCATCGCTACCGAGCCGCCAGATCACTCTGTCCTTTACAAACGTCTGCCCTGCCCCCTCCTGCCCCCCCCTGCACCCCTGCCCCCCTGCCACCCCCCCCCCCCACCTCCTTCCCTCATCACTCCACACCCACAGGGAACCTCAACCACCACCACCACCACCACTCCACCACCACCACCATCCCCACCACTGCCCCACCACCACCGCCACCACCACCACCACCACACAACCACCTCGACCCACCACCTCCACAACCACCACCACCACCACCACCACCACACCACCTCCACCACCACCAACACCACCACCTCCACCTCCACCACCACCACCACCACCTCCACCACCAAGAGGTCCACAACCAGAGGTGTGTGTGCATGCACTTCAGCCGGCGGTCGCATGTATCTTCTGGATCGGTCGACGACGAAGGGCGGACAGGTGGATGGCCAGCGGGGGGGGTGGAGGGGTTGGGTTGGGTGGGGTTGGGTGGAGGTGTGGGGGGGTGTTGCGCTCAGCAGGCAACGCCCGAGACAAGAGACACACGATGTTGTTGGTGTATTGGATTAGCCAGGTAAAAAAAAAAATACAGGTTAAAAAAATCTGTGTTCCTGTTGTTGTGGTGTTAAAGTTTGAAATTAGGGTTAGGGTTTCACGTGAGGGTTTGGTTTTACGGTTCGTGTTTCAGGTTAGTGTTTGGTTTTAGGGTTTGGTTTTAGGGTTAGGTAAACCCTATAGAGAGAGATATAGAGCGAGAGAGAGAGGAGAGAGAGAAGAGAGAGGGAGAGAGACTCAAGGGAGAGAGGAAGGAGGAGAGGAGGAAGAGAAAACAGATGAGAATCCAAATGAATCTTCTTCACCCAATGGACAGACTGTCAAGTTGTGGCCGTCTGTGTGCATGTGTGCGTGTGTACATGTGTGTGTGTGTGCGTGCACCTTTTCCCACCTGTGTGTGTGTGTGTGTGTGTGTGTGTGTCCTACCTACTAATTGAAATGCGATGAGGTGTGAAGACTGCTTTGGAAGCCCTCTCATGGCCTGCATGGACCTGTGTGCTGCGTGTGTGGCCGCATGCGTGTGCATGCATGTGCCATGAATGTCAAGGCACAAAAAGAATGTGTAAGTGTGTGTGTTCATTAGTGTGTGTGTGTGTGTGTGTGTGTGTCGTGTGTATGTGCGTATGTGTGTGTGTCTATGTGCATGTGTGTGTTAATTTGTGTGGCTTGTGTGTGTGCGTGTGTGTGTTTGTGGGTGTGCATTTGTGTGTGTGTGTTCATGTGTGCGTGTGTGCAGATGCCTTGGTTCAGTGTCTAGTGTCAATCTAATCTGCAGTCCATGAAAGGGAGAAGAGTCACCGGGATCCCCAACTAGCAACATTTCGGACAGTTGGATCTTAACTTTATTTTAATTTTTTCCCATCAGTTTCGGACAGTTGGATCTTACTTTTATTTATCCATCATTTTCGGACATTCGGATCTTATGTCCACCCAAGCTGTGTGAGTATTCATGGCTTTAGGAGGAAAGTCTGCTAAAGTCCGACATCCCTAGGATATCTCGTTGATGGTATGCAGGGAACAAAAGATTCCGTAAAGCTATCGAATAAGCATATGCATATTATGGGCCTCATTCATTATCGAGGCTTCGTCCGGGGCCTCTGTCGGTTATCTCTTAAAGACGAGCTTCCACCTGATAAAAAGGAATGTTTTAAATTCTTAATCTTCCCCTTTCCTCCCCGTAACAATTCCTCATAACATGCCCTGAATGCCTTAGAGTGAGACGGGGGACATTTTCAAGCCCCACCTGTCTTGGGGCAACTCTACTTTGTTATGACAAAGTTCCGTTGATTTTAGATTGTTGACGGAGGGAGATCGATCGGAAAATTTGGTTTTATGTAATATGTGAAGTTCTGAATAAAATTCTTGAAATAAAAGAATTCTGAATTTCCCCCTGCGCCCAACCTGTAATACCACTGCCTCCCACAGTTTGAGAAATACTGCCTTAGAGTGAGACATGTAGGGTGTTGCTTTGAACTATCACATGCATTTAATCATTTACCATATTTATAACATGTCTTGTTAACTCTTTGCTATGCATTTCGCTGGACCCCTGCCAAATTCCTGCAATAAAAACTATCAAGTAATTAATGAACAGAAGCCCGTGGACATTCGATCATTGCCGAAGGGGAAGAAGATTCAAGAGTGTTTTGGGGTTAACACCTGGTTCTAAGAGGTCACTTTAGTAAATACAATGTATCCCGAAGGCTAGTCATATCCAAGCCTTTAAATATATTTCTAAATATTTCTACTCGGCTCGGGGGGGGGGGGGGGGGGGGGGGGGGGGGGGGGGGGGGGGGGGGGGGGGAGGGAGTGTTCGCGGGTATAAATAAAATTCTCTCTGATGGTGAATGAGGCCCATAATATGCATATGCTTATCTGATAGCTTTACGGAATCTTTTGTTCCAATCAACGAGATATCCTAGGGATGTCGGACTTCAGCAGACTTTCCTCCTAAAGCCATAAATACTCACACACCTTAGGTGGAGATAAGATCCAAATGTCCGAAAATGATAGGAAAAAATTAAAGTAAATCCAACTGTCCGAAATGATGGAAAAAATAAAAGTAAGATCCAACTGTCCGAAATTGATGGGAAAAAATTTAAATAAAGTTAAGATCCAACTGTCCGAAATTGACAAAAAGTATAAAAAATACTAATAAAAAGTAAGATCCAACTGTCCGAAATGTTGCTAGTTGGGGATCCCAGTGACTCTTCTCCCGCGGTCTCTGCTTCCTTTGCCGAGTGCACAAAAGAACTCCTTTAATCTGATTCGATAATAGTATAAAAATAAAACTGGGAAACTTCACAGTCCTGTCTGACTGCGGGTGCACCTTCCCCTCAATGGACCGTCGAAAACAACCCTAAAAACTAAACTGGAAAAATAGACTAAGTGTTCACTCGCCATAAACGAAGTCCTATCTTGCTATCTTCCCACGCTTTACTATTTTTTCTATAGCCACCTGCTGGCGCGTGCCGGAGTTGCCTGGCCGTGTCCTCAGATGGCCTAGCCTTTGGCCTAGTTACCATGGAGCATGCGCACCAACCTCTGAGACTTGTTGCCTTCCATCTAGTGGTTTCTCGGGAGAACTACAACCTCTGAGTACAACAGTGCTTATCCAATCTTAGTGCTTTTAGAACATATGATATTTGGTGATACACACATAATGAACACAATGCTTCTCAACAAATGAACCACAACATATTACCATATGGATATGGTAAACGTATCATCATGCAACATCTTGATTATTCTGAACGTTTATAATAACCCACCATCACCCTTCATTCTCTTACTATCACATGGTTTTTTGGACACCAGTGAATCAACCCTACTTGACAATACTCTCTCTCTTCTCTCTTCTCGCTTCTCTCTTCTCCTCCTTCGCCTCTTTTCTGCCGTTTCCTCACAACAACAACAACAACAACAACTTCTTTCTATTTTACCCTTTCATGTCTGTTTCCTTAACTCTAGACACTTTGTATCCCATAATACACACTTGTGTATCGCTCCCGTTTCTTTTGTGTCCATCTTCTTCTTCTTCGTCCTCCTCCTCGTCTTCTTTGCGTGCTCTCCAGGGTCTCTCGCTCGCTTACAGTGGCGGTCGTCCCGGTTTAAAACTCCAAATCCCAGAGTTCCAATACAAGTGACTCAGTAGCGTTCACTGGAACTTTAGTTGAGAATTTAATGTCTCGTCTCTGCTATTGAACGTGCATCGATTTTGGTATGTGGATTATGTTAGCATGTAGCACCACCACCACTACTACCACCACTTTAACATAGCATTTAAAGGTGCTATATGTAACTATGACACCAAGCGTTTCAAATGGGTACTGCAGTCCAAAGCTAATAGCCCTGAATGTAAATGTAAAAGGAGAACATTATTGACTGTAACTTGTTTCCTCAATCTCTGATGACATATGACATGTACTAAATCATTTTAGTACATGGTGCTATATGTGTTACATATAGCACCTTTAAAGCAAAGAGAGAGGAGACAGAGAGAGAGATTGGATTTTTAACAGAACATTATCACAACATTCTTATTTTTATACTGATCTTATTCTTTTAGTTAATTAAGCATGTACAAGATGTGAATATTTTCCTCCATTCCATTGAAGAAAAATAAATATTTCACTGTCAACTAAGGAGAACAAAGCTCTGTCAACATGTCAATTGTTTTTAGAAGAATTCAGATCCTTCAAGTAAAATCCCTGCATTGTTAAAATAAGAGTCAGGGTAGAGAGAGAGAGAGAGAGAGGGAGGGGTAGGGAGAGAGAGAGAGAGAGAGAGAGAGAGAGAGAGAGAGAGAGAGAGAGGGGAGAGAGACAGGTAGAGAGGGAGAAGGAGGCAGAGAGAGCGAGAGAGAGACACAGAGAGAGAGAGGCAGAGACAGAGAGTGAGAAAGAGAGAGAGAGAATATTTGCAGATTGTTTGTTGACACGAAGATTAAACAATTTCTCGTGCGCCCGTAGATTGCAACCGAATATTTGACCCCAATGAGTCAGTGAATGAGAACAATGGAGCCGTTTGTAACTGTAGTTTTTCCCATTTTTTTCCCTCCTTTCTTGTTTGTCTTGTGAGTTTTAATTAGCAGCTGTGAGCAACTTCTCACATTAACACACTCAGCGCTTCGATATTCACAATTCAATAAAATGCACAGGATTGTTTGGGTGAAATGTACTTTTTTTAATTACTTTTGTGCTTTTTTTTCTCCTCACTCTCTCCAAGGATGAGTTAACTCCTTGTTTTAGTTTTTTTCATCATGGTTCTCACACCGCACACGCACACAGACACACACAGAAAGACAGACACACACACACACACACACACACACACACCACACACACACACACCACACACACATGCACACACCAGACACAGACACACACACACCACACACACGCACGCACACACACACGCATGTGGTGTTCCTGTGAGAGAGAGAGCTTCTGTTGGCCAACCATTCTCTGTAATCTCCCCCTCCTCTAATGTCTCTTTTATTGCAACCGTACGGAGCCAAGCCCTCAGGCACACACACACACACACACACACACACACACACACACACACACACATACACACGCATAAACGCCGTGTGAGCGCACATACATACAGACACAGACAGACAAACTCACACACACATGAACACAACACAACACGAACACACACCAACAAACGTACACACGTGACCTCACACGCGCACACAAACAAAATCACACACATGAAATCACACCCACACACACACACACACGCATGCAGAAACTCAATCCACACGCAGGCTCCTTAACTCGTCGCCGGCGTGGGGGAAGTGTATCAGCGTAACACACAGATGGAGTGTCATTCATCACA
>PIJE02001069.1:117601-120101 GCA_002895965.2 Coryphaenoides rupestris | reverse complement strand
GAGGACCGTAGGGTTCTCGTGGGAACGTATCTTACAACGCAGGAGCAAGACCGTGAAGTGATTTATAGACCAATAAAAGAATCTTAAAATCAATTCAGGTAGCCAGCCAGTGCAGTGACTTTAAAACAGATGTAATGTCTCATGTGCTCTTCTCCTCGTCTCAAGTACTGATGTTAGCATAGATTACCGTATGAACACAACCTACAACTCCATACTCTCAGATGAGAATTGAAAAGATTAATTGATAGGATGAGTGCGTGTGTACATGTGTGTGTTTGTATGCACGCATGTGTGTGTGTACATGCGTGCATGCGTGTATGTATGCACGTGTGTGTGTGTTTGTATGCACGCATGTGTGTGTGTACATGCGTGCATGCGTGTATGTATGCACGTGTGTGTGTGTGTATACGTGCATGCGTGTCTGTATGTGTGTATGTATGCACGCATGTGTGTGTGTGTGTGTGTCTGTGTGTGTGTGTGTGTGTGTGTGTGTGTGTGCACGTGCGTGTGTGTATGTGTGTGTGTGTGTGTATGCACGCATGTGTGTGTGTGTATACGTGCATGCATGCCTGTGTGCGTGTGTGTATATATGCACGCGTGTGTGTGCGTGTGTGTCTGTGTGTTTGTGTGTGTGTGTGTGTGTGTGTGTGTGTGTGTGTGTGTGTGTGTGTGTGTGTGTGTGTGTGTTGTGTGTGTGTCTGTGTGTTTGTGTGTGTGTCTGTGTGTGTGTGTGTGTGTGTGTGTGAGGGTCATGTGCAGACTCAGCAGTTGACACAGTGTCACAGGAGTATTGAACACTGTAACATGTGTAGGCATTTCAGCACAGGTGTGCACATGTATGGATGTATGTATGGATGTATGTGTGTGTGTGTGTGTGTGTGTGTGCTTCTGCATGTACATATGTATGTCATGTGTATATAGTTTGTATATATGTGTATGTAGTGTGTATGTGGCGTGTATATATATATATATATATATATATATATATACATACATACTGTATATAGTGTGTATGTAGTGTAGTGTGTATTTAGTGTGTATATCTGTATGTAGTGTGTATGTGTGTATGTGTAGTGTGGTGTGCACATGTGTGTGTGTGTGTGTGTGTGTGTGTGTGTGCTACTAAGCCCTGGGGATGGAGGACAGTACCTGGTCTCCCTGGGTCCCTCGCTAGCCTAACAAATCAATTCAACTTCTGCAGAGCCTCTCTCTCTCTCTCCATCGTAATATTTCTCCCTCTACCGCTCTGTCTCTCCCTTTCTCTCACCAGCTCTCTCTCCATCATTATATCTCTCGGTTTCTCTCTCGCTTCGTCTTTCATTCTCCCTCTCTCTCCTGCTCCATTGTTATGTCTCTCTCTCTCTTATATCTCCCTCCAGCTCTCTCTCGCTCTTTCTCTATCTTTCCCTCTCTCTCACATTCCATAATTATGTCTCACTCTATCTCTCTTTCTCTCGCTCTGTCTCTGTCTCTCTCTCCAAGGTGAAGAGAGGAAGTTAAACAACAACATGGAAAGTGAGAAACAGAAGAGAGAGAGAGCGAGAGAGAGAGAGAGAGAGAGAGCGAGAGAGAGAGAGAGAGAGAGACCTCAGTTTATATCGGTTAGCCCTGAGTGTGTGTGTATGTGTGTGTATGTGTGTGCCGGAGAAGCTGCAGTCCTGGTCCTCTTCTTGCTGCCCCCTCCCCCTCCCCCACCCCCTCCCCGCCACCATATCCCTGGGATCAATAAAGTGTGATCATATAATAACGTACTATTATGTAATAAATTATTACAATATCTGCATCACTAAATGAGCACGCATTTTAGCTTCACGCTCACGCACACAACCCAGACACACACACACCCACACAAACACACTTAACATTGTGTGTTTTGTCAGTCGGTTGTTTTTTCTCGAAGTCTTGGGATAAAAAACTGCAACGTTCCGACGCTTCTGAAGCAAAATAGAGAAACCGCTGATAAAGCGCTTTCTCTTTCTTTGCGGTTTTGACTCGAGGAAAAAAAAAAAGCCCACTTGAGTTACATGATTGTTCTCCTCTCTGTTTATTTATCGTTGTTCCTGGAGCGCTGCGTTCGGCAGCACGGGCCGCGCCACCGCCGCCGCCGTCAGCACTTTGAGTCCGATAAGTTGCAGCAGATGCGGCGTAAACAACGGCGCCACGACGACAGGACAAGGACGCAAACACGGGAGGAACACGACAACGCTGCAACACCGCGAGGACGGCAACAAAAACAACAAAAAAGACAACAACGACAATGACAACCACAACAACCACAACGACAACAACAACAACCACAATGACAACAACAACAACAACCACAATGACAACAACAACAACCACAATGACAACAACAACAACCACAATGACAACAACAACAACAACAATGACAACAACAACAACCACAATGACAACAACAACAACCACAATGACAACAACAACAACCACAATGACAACAACAACAACCACAACGACAACAACAACCACAATGACAACAACA
>PIJE02001069.1:103995-111304 GCA_002895965.2 Coryphaenoides rupestris | reverse complement strand
ATATTTAGTCTTATGATGTACTCCTCCTCCTCCTCCTCCTCCTCCTCCCTCCCCATCTTCCTCCACCTCCTCCTCCTCCTCCTCCTCCTCTTCCTCCTCCGCATCTCGGTGACAACACGTATAAGAAATTCACTGTCAGACTCTTGTCAGAACAATGTGTGTGTTGTCTTTCTACGTCTCTGAGTGTACATCTCTGTTCTCTGAGCAATAAAGTGTCACCTAAAGTTGTCCTCTTATATTGAACAGAGTACCGGTAGTACAGCCTCTCTCTCTCTCTCTCTCCTCCCTCCTCCCCTCCCCTCCATCCTCTCCCCCCCTCCTCCCCCTGTACTGTTCCTGGGTGAATAGATGACTTTTGCCCAGAAGTGTTATTATTTGTTGTTGTCAGGCGCCGAGGCGTAGAAGACCCCACACAGCAAGGAGTTATGGCGGACGCCTCCCCTAGCATAGCGTTGCACTTTCCTGTTCGGTCCCCCGCAGCTGTGCTGACGGGCCGCTTTCTGTTCTGTGTGTGGTTATTTTGTGCCATACCTTCTGTTTCGGGAGAAAAATGAGAGTTGAGTGACAACTCGGGTGCTTAGCAATACAAACCTCGCCTCGCACAATGTGTATATTGCCTGAGAGCCCCCCCCCACCCGCGCGCCCCGCCACACATAATAGTTTGTTTTGCTGCGAGTGAACAGAGCTTTGCATCGTGGGGGACTGGGGGTGTGAGGGAGGGGGGGGGGGATAGTAGTGCAGTGGTTCAGGTGTTTGATTCCCAGCGGCGAAACTACTGAGGGTACTGGGTTCGATCCCTTAATGTCCAAGAGGGCCTTTTGCCTAGAACCTCCCAGAACCAGACACACGGACATGCTCCTTGGTGTCAGGCCCGTGAAATTAACCGTGAGCCTCATTTGGATCAAAGTGTGACTGAGCAGTCATGGTACTCGGGTACTTTGGAGTTCCGCTGCCCTGTTATGTAGATTCTGAGGTGGGTATAAGGTGTATTAAATGCTATGGACATTCCTATGCAATTAGAGATAAAGTTAAAACACTACTCAGGGCCTTTTAGGCAGTCAATGGAGCATCAGGTCCCAGAAACCACAAGAATTGAGCAAAACTCAATACCTTTAGGAATATCAGTTAAGAAAAGCCATGAGCATCCGTTCATACGGCACACCTACACGACGGCATAATACAAAACAATACATAACTCACATTTATCTGTACAGAGATAAATATATCTATACGTCTATAGCACTTAAGAGAGTGTTTACGCAGGGAGTGTCTCCGTTTAAATGAAGTTGACTTTTCAAAGAAAGCGCAGATGAATGGAATCTTCCCAACGTAATGATACCTCGATGCGGCTCATACTCCACTCTCTAATCTCTGCTATCGCTGCTATTCTCTCTATCTCTCGTTTTCTCTCTTGTTCTCTAGTTCTTTGAACATGAATTAGCATTATGCTCGACAGTGCTTGAAGTGGGGGAACTTGAAGTGCCGTTACTCACATGTTGGCGTGTGCATCGGTCGGTATCAGCAAATCATTCTTAGTATTACATTCTACATTTCTACAGTGAATAAAAGATAGGAGGTGATGTTCACAACAAATGTATTTATCTATTGACAGTATGTTCTGGTGTCGCGCTCTTTTGCCCTTTTGGAGCCAGGCGAACATTATTGGCATTAACGTTACATTCGACTACGTTACTTATGCCGTTTGACTCGACTGGTACCTGCTCCTTTTCCACTACAGGTCCACACTTCAAGTCCTCCTCATGTTTGACTCTATCAAAGCCTTATGTAAACATTTTCAATTCGTTTCAATTAAATTAGATTGCTATGTCAAATAAAGAAAAAAAAAAGGGAAAACACTGTAGTCCCTGTGGACCAGTAGACAGACCTGTAGGTTAAAGCTCTGCACACTCAGGTTCAAGTCCTCCTCATGTTTGACTCAATTGAAGCCTTATGGAAACATACAATTAAATTCGATTGTTATGTCAAAAGAACTGAAAAAAGTGTAGTCCCTGTGGAGAAGTGGACAGGTCTGTAGGGTAGCGCTCTGGAGATTAAGGTTATTTCATTATTTTTCCTGCTACACGGATTGGTTATTGTAGAGGTACGAGATCTGTAGTGGAAAAGGAGCAGGTACCAGTCGAGGCTTTCTCCAGCCCATTGAGCTGAATGTTGAATGGCCGACGCTGAGCCGACACTGAACCGCCGGTCAGCCAAAGTCGGGCCATGGGTGAGCGTCTAATTCCCACACCAGTGGGCCGACGCCACTTCAAGCACTGATGCTAGATTGAAATTGAATTTGACGCCTCAAAGGAGAACAAACGGTTCTGATGAAAGCCGTCGTAGATTTGAAGGTACACTGGTTATGAGATAATTTATCTACGACTTCAATGAGTGAGTTAACAAGTCAGATGGTGAAAATGTTAAAAGAAAGAAATCAGTAATTGGTTCCATGGGTAGCATGGTCATCTTCCCTGAAATATAAAAATCAGTAGTAGCTCGCTTTTTTTTTATTAGCATTAAGAGTTTATATTTAGTGTATTATATTTAGTGTCTGCACACACACACACACAGATACTATGTGCTAGAATGTAGTAGCTTTTCATTAGCATGAGTTAACATTTAGTGCACACACACACGCGCGGTGACTACATGCTAAGGGAGGCGGCCTGCCAACCACCATTGGCAGGCCGCCTCCCTTAGCGTGTAGTAGCTTTTCATTAGCGTGATTTACTTTGAAGACAAAACCCTGTATGCTGTCAAAACCACGGTCCAGAAACATGGCCCCTGGGTCCGGGAGGGGGAAGGGGGGGGCTGACACGACCGCCAGGACCCACAGAGGTTGACTTGATCAATCGCCTATTAAATATGACACCTCCGCCAGTTCACTTTAGATGTCCCCAAGCCCCTCCTCTTCTACCCTCCTCCTCTCTCTCTCTCTCTCTCTCTCTCTCTATCACTCTATCTATCTCTTTCTCTCTCCCTCTCTCTCACTCTCTCACTTTATCTCCTTCCTTCCGCTACACACCTGCCTACCCCTCTCCCCCCCTCTCTCTCCCTTCCCCCCTCTCCCCCCCGTCTCCCCTCCCCCCCCTTTCTCTCTCCCCCTCTCTCTATCCTCATCCATCTCTCTCTCTTTCCACCCCTCCCCCCTCTCTCTCCCCCTCCCCCCTTACCCCCCTCTCTCTCCTCTCTCTCTCTCCCCTCTCCCCCCCACTTTCCTCCCCCTGTCCCCCTCCCTCCCCCTCTCTCTCTCTCTTTTATCTTTTTTATTTCTTTTAATCTGTCATGAAATACCTCTTTCTTCCAGCCTGTCTGTCTGGCTGTGTGTCTGTCAGTCTGCCTGTCTGTCTGTCTGTCAGTCTGCCAGTCTGACCCTCCTCCCTGCTTCATCAGTGTTACCTGACCGGTGGATTATTAATGGCTTTATTTCCATCATCATGTCGCCATGGCGATGAGTCCTGTCATTAATCATGATGTTGCCGGGGTGATGGATCATGTCACGATTTAGCCGCACGTTCTACAACAGCATGCTGTACGGAGAGCTAGCACACAACACTGGGATTAGCTATTAATGCGCACACACACACACACACGACACACACACACACACACACACACACACACACACACACACACACACACACTCACTGGTAGTAGTATCTAGTATCTAGTGAGGAGTTGAGACTGTAATCATGATGAAGAGCTTCTAGACAAACCAAGTGAAACACACCAGCAGAAGCAGCAGCAGCAGCACCAGCAGCAGCACCAGCAGCACCAGCAGCACCAGCAGCACCAGCACCAGCACCAGCAGCAGCAGCAGCACTGACAGAGACTCAGATCTTTCAACGTCTGCAAAACCGTGCTGCAGATGTTCTATCACTCTGGTGGCCAGCGTCATCTTCTCCGCTGTTGTGTGCTGCGGCAGCAGGGTGAAGGCAGCCGACGCCAACAGACTCAATAAGCTCATCAGGAAAGCGGGTTCTGTCCTGGGAGTGGAATTGTAGTCTTTGGTGGAGGTCTCTGAGAGGAGGATGCTGAGTAACTACTCAGTATTATGGACAACGCCTCCCATCCCCTGCACGCCACACTGGTGTCACACCAGAGCACCTTCAGCCGTAGACTGAGATTACCGAGGTGCACCACAGAACACCACAGGAGGTCCTTTCTGCCTGTGGCCATCAAACTCTATAACTCCTCCCCCCTCTGTGGGAAGGACAGTTGAAATACAAGACAATGAACACTGAGCAATATAATGTGCAATATTACCTCTCTACATCATGTGCACTTTCCTCAGTATTACGTGCAATATTAATATTACTGTCCAACATCATGTGCAATACTCTATCATGTGCTATATTATTATTATTATTATTATTATTATTATTATTATTATTATTATTATTATTATTATCATGTTGTCTATAAATATTGTCTATAACACTACCTCTCATCTCCTCTCATCATTATGTGCAATATTCTTAATGTCATGTCCAATAATATTTCACTTCAATTATGCCAAATTGTTTTCGCCATCGGAATATCTTATCTTGCCTACATATTTGTATATTTTAACTGTAAATTTGTAAATCCGTTAGTTTATTTTTATCATTCTGTTGTTTTCATACTTACTGGCACGTTTCCTTCGGTATTTCTATTCTATTCTATTCTATTCTATACTTACCAGCTTAAGGGTAACAGTAACCATCTACAGAGTGCGCGCGCGAAAAGTCATCACAACTTTACCCATCATAGTGAAGAACAACATTTACAGTGTTAGTGCGCTGCTCCACAAGGTGTCAACTGATAAGCCAACAATTACAAGTGGGAAGTACAACTACATTAGTGCGGCTAGTCAGTAGAAAACACATTCAACGCATTTAGTGCGAAAGGTAACTAACAGTGGGGGTGGATGATATTTATTTGTCTGCTACTTGCTTATTTGTAATCCTGCATCCAAGAAATCCTCAAGGCCAAAAATTATATAAAAAGAGCGAGAGAGAGAGAGAGAGATTAGAATTAAAGTTCTATTCGTATTCCTATTCCTACTATCAGTGCTATTCATTAAAACAGGAGACAGCAGTCCAAGACATGCCACGACTGCATCCAGACAGGACTCGCCGAAGGGCTGGGAGAGAGACTCTCTCTCTGTCTCACTCTCTCGCGCTCTCTCTCTCTCTCTCTGCCAGTCGCTCTCTATCCATTCCATCTCTCTCTCTGTCTGTCCATCCCCTCTCTCTCTCTCTCTCTCTCTCTCTCTCTCTCTCTCTCTCTCTCTCTCTCTCCCTCTCTCCATCCACCCCCCCCCTCTCTCTCTCTCTATTCACACCTCTCCTCTCTCTCTCCTCTCCTCTCTCTCTCTCTCTCTCTCTCTCTCTCTCTCTCAATACAATTCAATTCAATTCAATTCAATTTAAAGAGCTTTATTGGCATGGGAAATGTCCATTTACATTGCCAAAGTGAGTGGTAAATAAAAAGTATACTTATAAATATATAAAGGTCAGTAAGAAGTAATTACATACAATTCTTATATATATATATATATATATATACAATAATGAAAAAAACAAATAATAGTACAAATAAAAATGATGATAATAATAATAAAGTGGCATTGACAGGTGATTGACAGTCTTTATGGAGGTTGTATTCCGTTGGATGTCCTTTTCCTGTCGCAGCTCACAAATCTTGCTGCTGTGTTTGCACATTCCTGTACCTCGCCCAGCAGATATGGAAGTTTTTGGTTGTTTGTTAAGTTTTCAAAATTCTTTTGGGTGTTTGAGATCTGGTGTTTGAATGTATCTCTAATGTCTTGGTATAGGTGGCAGGTTGTTAGGAAGTGTATTGTCTGTTTAGGGCCAAATAGCATTCAAATTTATTCAGTTTTTTGGTTGATTTTTTCCAGTGTGTGAGGTAGTTTTCTTTCTCTCTCTCTCAATCCATATATCTCTCTCTCTCTCTCTCTCTCTCTCTCTCTCTCTCTCTCTCTCTCTCTCTCTATCCACCCCTCTCTCTCTCTCTGTCTCTCTCTCTCTCTCTCTCTCTCTCTCTCTCTCTCTCTCTCTCTCTCTATCCCCCCTCTCTCTCCTTCTGCCAGTCTATGGACTAGTCTCTCTGTCTCTCTCTAGATGCTAACTGATAGCTCAGACCACATCTATCCAGCAGCACGCCTCACCGATCATTAACACCCCAACAACAACCGTGTCTGACACACAAACGCATAAGCGTTCGCAAATAAAACAAATGAACCCTCACTCACTCACTCACACACACACTCAGGCACACACACACACACACACACACACACACACACACACACACACACACACACACACACACACACACACACACACGCACACAAACTGCAAACACTGCTAAACCCGATTCCCTTTCCTCTCACAAAGCGATCTTTGATAAATTTCACCTCTCCCTTCATTAGCGAAGCTCTCCTCATACACACACACACACACACACGCACACACATTGATTTAATTATCAAATCATCTACACACTGCAGATGTGCATGTGTGTCTATGTGGTTATTAGTGAGTGTGTGTGTGTGAGTGTGTGTGTGTGTGTGTGTTTCTATGTGTGTTTAATGTGTGTATTTATGCTTGTGTGCATGTGTTTGTGTGTGTGCTTCTATGCGTGCATGTGTGTGTGTATGTGTGTGTGTTTTTATGCGTGTGTGTGTGTGTGTGTGTGTGCGTGTGTGTGCGTGTGAGCGTAATTATGCGGTGATCTTGGGTGACATTGATCAGGCTGGTCTAATTGAGAGCAGCTAGCCATATAATTGATTCTGCTGCACTTCATAACGACACGAGTTTAGCAACATCAACAACACTGATTCACACGCCCGCCGAGTGGACTCCAACTGATACCCTCCCTCTCTTTCTCAATCCCTCTCTCCCTCTCTTCCTTCTTCCCTCTCTCCCTCTCTTTCATCTTCCCTCTCGCCCTCTCTCTCCTTCTCTCTCTTTCTCCTTCCGTCCCCCTCTCCATCCCTCTCTCCTCTCCCTCTATCTCCCCCACCCCCTCTCTTTCTCCTTCCCTCCCTCTCTTTCTCCTTCTCTCTCCTTTCCCCTTTCTCCCCCCCCTCTGTCCATCCTTCTCTCCCTCTCTCTTTTTTCTTCCCTCTCTCTCTCCCCCTCCCCATCCCTCTCTCCTTCTCTCCTTCTCTCTCTCAATCCCTCTCTCCTTCTCTCACTCTCTCTTTCTGTCCTTCTCTTCATCCCTCTCTCTTTCTCTCCCTCTCTCTTTCTCCTTCTCTCTCATTCCCCCTTTATCCCTCCCTCTCTCCGTACTTCTCTCC
>PIJE02001069.1:41495-101495 GCA_002895965.2 Coryphaenoides rupestris | reverse complement strand
ATCTCCCTGACGATTGTTTACTCTGGAAACCAGCGAGCTGTCAGAACTGCTTCCGGTTCTTCCTGTTTGTTGTTGTTCTTGTCGTTGTTGTTTGAGATGTGTCGACGTAGGACCCCGGGTTGGGTGGGGAGGAGGAGGAAGAGGAGGAGGGTGATGGAGAGGTTAGATTGAGGATGAAGAGGGGGAGGGAGAAATGACGGCACTGCAGACTCGAACCCGCAACCCACCCGGTATAACAATTACTATGTACATCATCCACACATCATATCATTATTATATCATCAGAAAACCTGAATGACCCTGTGTCCCCGAGAGCTCCGGTTTGGCGGCTTCTGCTGGTGCAGACAGGCACTGTGGGGAGCTAAACCCAGTGCAGAGATACACGTAGCACAGCCTTACTCGGCAGATAAGAGTCAGGCCTGGACTCCCCGCGGTCTCGGGAGATAGGAGTTTTGACACAGCAGGAGAAGCATCTTATGGATATGAAGATTGCGTTCTCTGTGCCTCAATGAGCCTTTTATTCACCTGCCGGCCATCTTGGCTTTAAAATGCTAGCTAGGGACTGAGATGGCCCATAGACCGCCACAAAGTTATCAACAGCATAAAATTAAACAGTCAGACAGTTCTTAGCAGAGATCTTATTCTCTGTTTCCTGCCCAGGGACTACAGATGCAAATTAGCTTTTAGCTGACTCTGGTACAGCTAAGAAGCAGTACACTGTCCCTGTCAAATCAACAAATAAATAAATAAATAAATAAATAAACCTAACATGGAACAATTGAGTCATTTTGCAGACCCTTTTATCCAAATCGAAGTACAGAGAATTCTGACATATCCGCTAATATATCAGATAATTAAGTTATCAATTAGCAGCAGGTATAGTAGGTGCAGAAGGCTGTACAGGTAACATGGTTGACACCTGGGGGATCGAACCCAGTACCTTTGGGCGGGGAGTCACCCAACACCCAACACCCTCGCCCCGCTGCACTGCACTGTACTGCATCGCGCTAAAACCAAAAACCCGCGGTGAGAAACGGATGTTTACAATTGATCTGCCGGTGGTTGTTGTTGCTATTCTGGGATGTAAATGGCTTGGTGTTGCGTTGTGGTCTATTGACTGCAACTGTTGCCTCCTGCTGGAGAGATGACCTCATCGTGTTGGCGTGCGGACCACTCATCAGGCCGTGAAGGTCACCTCTGATTATGTTTTAGATGAAAATGTGAAATGGAAAAAAAACGCTCCACTCCACTCTGTGTTGTGTTGGATCACACAAAGGCAAACAGACGTGATTTGAACAGATTCGTATTGGCGTCACGAACGACTGGTTTTCAGGCTGGCTTTCAAACGCGAGTGCAACAGTTGACTTTTGAAATGCCATCACTCTCTGCATCTATCTCTCTCTCTCTCTGTCTCTCTCTGTCTCTCTGTCTCTCTCTCAATCTCACTCTCGTCTCTCTCTCTCTCTCTCTCTCTCACTCTCCTCTCTCTCTCTCGCTCTCTCTCTGCCACTCTCTGATTGGCTGGCCCAGCTCTCAGGTGGCATGGCTGGTGTTGCCTGCCTGCCTGACTTCTCTCTCTCTCCCTCCACCCACCTCTTTCCATCCCTCTCTCCCCCCTTCCATCTCTCTCTCCCCTTCCATCCCTCTTTCTCCTCCTCCCTCCCTTTGTCCCCCTCCCTTCCTCTCTCCCTCTCCCCTCATCCCTCTCTCCCCCTTCCTCCCTCTCTCTCCCCTCCATCCCTCTCTCCCCCTTCCTTCTCCCTCGCCCCCCCCTTCCCTCTCCCCCCCCCCTTCCTCCCTCTCTCTCCCTCTCTCCCCCTCTCTCTGTCACCTCAGCCGGTCTGCAGGCTGACCCCTCTGCAGCTGCGTGGAGAGATAAGGCTCCATCTCTCCCTCCCTCTCTCCCTCTCCTCTCCTCTCCTCCTCTCCTGCTGCCTGCTGCCTGCTGCTCCTCCTCTCCTGCTCCTCCCAGCCACCAAGCCAGCCGGAGAAAGGAGACATCAGGACCGAGAGGTTCAGTCATGTGATCTGAAGTTAGAAAATAAGTTCCAGCCGACATGTTGTTGTCGTTGTTGTCGTTGTCGTTGTTGTTGTCATGGTGAAACAGCACCATGATGGCAGCTTGGAGTGGACATGACATTCTCTTTCATTCTCTCTGTCTCTCTCAGTTTCTCTCCTGAGTCTATCTGTGGCCATGTTCCTTCCTTCCTGTCACCTTTCATCCTCAGCCACCTCCTTCTCTCCATTTTCCATCCTGGGTTTTTTCCGTCTGGTCAATCCCTGCCTGATCAGCAGTTCAAAGAGTTCATTTTATGTACAATTATGTATTATTTATTCAAAATACATGTACCTCTTCCCCCTTTTCCTGCACCCCTCTCTTTGTCTCTCTCTCTCTCGCATGTTCTCTCTCTCTCTCTCTCTCTCTCTCTCTCTCTCTCTGCATCTCTCTGGGTCTGCCCTCTCTCTCTCTGTGTCTCATCAATAGGCATTATAGCTCAGAATTGATCCCTCTATCATATATTTGCACGGTGAATATTCACCGTTATTCACTGCTACTGGTTGTTGGAGAGTTGTGCGGGTTAATGTGTTACAGCTTTATATAGCCAGCCCAGGATGACGCCCCACCCACCCGGAACAAGGAATGATTGAGAAAAATATAAAGACTTTAAAACATTCATGCGCTGGGATTTTGGGAATAGCACAATACTGTACTCAAAAGTGACATTAAAAAAACATACAATCTGTCGTGCCAACACGAACCCTGCGTGAATCCCCTCAGACATAACGTCCTGTGTGCTTGTGTGTGTGTGTGTGTGTGTGTGTGTGTGTGTGTGCATGTGTGCGTGCGTGTGTGTGTGTGTGTGCATGCGTGTGCACACAGGTGTGCTCTGTGTGTATGTTAGTTCCGCTCATGTTAGTGCATGTGTGTGTAAGTGCATGTGTGTGTTAGCACACACATGTGTTAGTGTATGTGTGTGTGTGTGTTCGTGCCACTTATGTTAGTGTATGTGTGTGTTAGTGCATGTGTGTTAATGCCACTCATGTTAGTGCATGTGTGTGTGTGTGTGTGTGTGTGTGTGTGTGTTAGTGTACGTGTGTGTCAGTGCATGCGTGTGTTAGTGCATTTGTGTTGTGTTGGTGCATGCGTGTGTGTTGGTGTCAGCGTATTTCAGAGTCCCCCCCCCCACCCAACCGTTGACAGTACAAGGCTACATCATCTTCCTGCTGCTCCACCCGTCCTTAGTGACACCACCCATGTTCACGTTGTTCTCCTCCACCACTTCTCTACCGCCGCACAACAACACCACCTGTTTTAGCAACACGGCAAATGGATGAGCTCGCTCTGTGACGGAGGTTTCTGAGGTATAAAAAGACACATGCACACACACACACGCACGCACGCACGCACGCACGCACGCACACGCACACACACACACACACGCTCACACGCACACACGCACACACTAAGGCATACACAGAACCGTGTCAGAGCTGTTTGTCTGCTTCGGTCAGCAAAACTCTGCAGAACTCAGGATTAATTTGGTCCTGAAACATGTGAGTGTTGTGGAGGAGCAGACTGCTTTGTTCAGTCCATCTACCTGCGATAAGCTGGACTGACTTCCCTCAGCAACAGGCTCCATTGAACTTGTTTCACACAACAATTCCTCTATAAAGTCAATTCGTTTTGGATTAACATTTCTTTCAAAAACATTTCAGAGTAACCCAGTTTATTAATTATCATATTTGTCCATGTGTTGACAAATGGAAAAGCCATCTTTAAATCGAAAAATATCTCTAAATAAATACACACCATCCATTTTTCTGTTACTGTGGTTAAATGGTAAATGGCCTGCATTTATATTGCCCTTTTATCCAAAGCACTTTACAATATTAACCTCATATTCACCATTTATACACACATCCATACACCGACGGCGGTGGTGTCGCCCATGCAAGGCAACAGCCAGCTGGTCGGGCGCAGCTAGGGGTTAGTCTTGCTCAGGGACACCTCGACGCTGAGCTAGGCGGAGCCTGGGGATCGAACCAGCAACCTCCCAGTTGCCAGACAACCAGCTCTAGCCGCCGCCCTTCATGTGTTGTTTTGCGTTGTGGTCTGCGTGTGCGCGTCGATATATATTTATAGATACTTCTAAGTCAGTTTGGGGTTTAAAAAAAACCATACTATCAAGTGAAGACGTTTTGTCAGTTCTCATTTAAAAATGGTCATAAATAGTAAATCCAGGGGCGACGCTTAACAACTTAAGCCGATAGTTCATTCCAATTTCTGCAGATGGGGTTTTAAGTTATGTCACGTCCGCAGTTCAGACAGAGCAATCAGGAAAACATGCACGCACCCACACACACACACACACACACACACACACACACTAATCTTGTGGAAAATGAAACATATATATATATATATATCTTCCTCTCATCTTCTTGTTACTAATACACATCTAGAGTAGGAGAGGAGAGATGTTTAAGCCGAGCTACTGAGAGACATGCAGTATTACTTCACCACGAGAGCTCGGAGTGTATTTAATGTGGCTGCTCTCAGCATCATCCATACAAACAACCACTTGCTGTCCCACCCCTCCCTCCCTCCCTCCCCCCCCCCCCGGGTGCGCCATCTTTTATGGGACCTAACTTCCCCCGGTGTGTGTGGATACGTACCTTGCGCGCCCACGCCCCCTCCATCTTGGGCTGTGCGGTTAGATGCTAACAAGCTAAGGGGGCCGAGGCCTGGGAACAGCTGTGTGCTAGCGCTGTGGAGAGTGAGCCCGCAGGGAGATGGGCTCTCTCTCTCTCTCTCTCTCTATTTCTCTCTCTCTCTCTCACTCACTCTCTCTCTCTCTCTCTCTCTTTCTCTCTCTCACTCTCTCTCTCTCTTTCTCTCTCTCTCTCTCTCTCTCTCTCTCTCTCATCGTAGGCTGGCGAAGGTCCGGGGGAAATACAAGAAGAAAGTTGGATGGTAAACGGGCGGAGTCATCCTACTAACGACCAATCACATCAAACCCAAAGTGCGTTGCCATGGGTGACCTCCCTCCTGCCATGGGTGGAGGATGATAATGGTGATGGTGATGGTGGTGGAGAGGAATGATAATGGTGGTGGTGGTGGTGATGGAGGATGATAATGGTGGTGGAGGATGATAATGGTGGTGGAGAAAGATAACGGTGGTGGAGGAGGATGATAATGGTGGTGATGGAGGATGATAATGGTGGTGGAGGATGATAATGGTGGTGGAGGAAGATAACGGTGGTGGAGGAGGATGATAATGGTGGTGGTGGTGGATGATAATGGTGGTGGTAGTCGAGGATGATAATTGTGGTGGAGGTGGAGGATGATAATGGTGGTGGTGGATGATAATGGTGGAGGGGGATGAAAACGGTGGTGGTGATGTTGGTGGTGGATGATAATGGTGGTGGATGATAATGGTGGTGGTGGAGGATGATAATGGTGGTGGATGATAATGGTGGAGGTTGAGGATGATAATGGTGGTGGTTGAGGAGGATAATGGTGGTGGTTGAGGAGCATAATGGTGGTGGTAGGGGACAGACAACTAGAGGTGATGGGGGGGGGGCTGAGTACACAAAGACTCTAGCAGCAGATAATCTGTAGCTGGACGCCACGCCATGACATTTGAGTCCTCACTTTTACACCAACGCCCGAGGCCAAACACACGCACACACACACGCACATACGCACACACATGCACACACACCCTCTCCCCCTCACCCCTAATGCGATGATAGATGCATCACAATGAACAAGATACTCTCTCGACCAATCAAATCGTACAGTAGTGTTCTGCGTCGTTTGTCAGTCGGGCCATTAGGGCTGCCAACTTCTTGACATTTACCAGCAAATTCATATTTCACAAGTCACAAACAGACACATAAAGACACACACACACACACACAGGTCTAACACACACGTGCACACACACGTGCACACACACACACACACACACACACACACACACACACACGGCCCCAGCATACGTCAGATATATACAAGTACATCCAGAAGCCCCCCCACAGACACAAAACACAAGACAAATCGCTGGCTTGTTGACATTCGCCAGCTACACACAATTTTACCCGCTCTGCATTTTAAATGGATATAAGACGGATTGGTCGCAGTGTGTGCCTATGTGTGTGTGTGTGTATGTGTGTGTCTGTGTGTGTGTGTCTGTGTGTGCGTGTGGTACAACTTGTGACCGATAGATCTATTCTGATCATAAAACTTGCTCACAGCTGCTGTTAATGGCCGACTCTACAGCATGGGTGTGTGTATGTGTGTGACTCAGAAAGTGTGTGTTCGTGTGAGAATTAGACAGATCTCATCCGACCGTAAAATATGCTTGCCGTCCCTTAGGCTGATCCCTGCAGAGTGTGTGTGTGTGTGTGTGTGTGTGTGTGTGTGTGTGTGTATAAACCAGATTACACCACAGAGGGAGTTTTCAGTGGATGGGTGTCGTTCAGGCCAGTCCACTACTCAGACATGCTTCGCCACTCAAAACAGGAAACATTGATTGTAATTTTTTTATATTTATTAAAATTTTCAAGAAATTACAAAAAACATCTGAAAACTTAAATAAATACACAATAATGTTATGAACTCACAAAATGTCTTCACCATATTTTACACGACAGCTAGGTGGCGCCACCACGGTCGTTTTGTCCTGCTTGGGGTGAAAGGGAAGTTAGCTAGCCGTAGACGAGAGGCGACGACGACGACGTCTGGTATTATTGGTTCAGTTTGGGACTAACATAATAATATCGGATGAAAATATATCCGATAAAGAGAAGAGAGCGATTGGAACAATAGTGTTCAGATCGTAACGTGAAGAGGTCCGAGTGTTTATAACATGATCAGATGTTGCCTGTTTGGAAATAAGTAAAAAAGTAATTCTTTACAAAGCAATACAATGTGAGCTCTCTGCTGTAAAGCACTTTGGGCTACATTACTTGTATGAAAGGAGGTGTATAAATAAAGTTTTACTTCCTTACTTACTCAGTAAATTAACCTTGTAATTTAGAGGAATAAACTGTGATTTGATGGAATGAGTCATGTTGAGTTTGCAAATGAATTACATCTTGGTTTTATGAGATATAATAGAAAATTCAATGGGGCGATATGAGCTGTGTGTCCACGAAGGGGAGTAGAAAGCTCCTGAAAACAAACAAACAAACAAACACGTCACTTTGTACCGGCGTTCACATCTGCCTTCAAAAAGACAAAATCACCGTGTGTGTGTGTGTGTGTGTGCGTGTGTGTGTGTAACAGAACACGACCCACTTCCCCGCCGTGCAGGTACATTTATCGTTGTCATTGCCGTGACATCAACTCCTTGAGAAGGGAAGGAATAAATGAATGTCCCCGTTATCTCTGGCCACTTCATGTCCCCGTAAGTTATCTCTGCCCACGTCCTCTTATATCGTCTTGCCCGCGTTGGACAGAACAACACAAGACCATCCAACAATTCGTATTATTCGGTTCTCGGTGTGCGCCCATTTCGAAGCATATGTCGTGTTTGTCATTTTAGATTTTAGCAAAGTATAGATGTTTTAAAAAAAGCTGATGGGCAGCGAGCGACCGGAAGTCGGATGATAGAATGCGGAAGAGGTATGAAGTGTTAAATTAAGTCAATAAAATAAATCAATCAATCAATAAAGGTGTCGATATACACACGTAATACACACAGCAGTAAGTCCCACTCATATTATCTTGTTGAAGTAGTATACGCAACGGATTCTAATATTTATTCACCAACTGATTCTAATATTTATTCACCAACGGAAGAGAGAGATGCGGGCGTGTGTGTGTAAGTGTGTGTGTGTGTGTGTGCGCGCGCGCGTGTGTGTGTGTGTGTGTGTGCGTGCACGGAGACTGAGGGAATTGACTTCCAGTCCCTTCATAGGTGACCCCCCTCCTCGCCCCTGGACCCTCCTCTTCCTCCAAGGCATCAGGGTCAGGGGGTCATGTGACTACGGCGGGTCTCAGGGTAGTTTTCCCGCTCCAAAAGGCAGACGGTCGGAGAGATACGCAACGGATTCTAATATTTATTCACCAACTGATTCTAATATTTATTCACCAACGGATTCTAATATTTATTCTCCGACCGTCTGCCTTTTGGAGCGGGAAAACTACCCTGAGACCCGCCGTAGTCACATGACCCCCTGACCCTGATGCCTTGGAGGAAGAGGAGGGTCCAGGGGCGAGGAGGGGGGTCACCTATGAAGGGACTGGAAGTCAATTCCCTCAGTGTCTCCGTGCACGCACACACACACACACACACACACACACGCGCACACACACACACACACACACACACACACACACACACACACACACACACACACACGGTTTCTTGCAGAATTACGTTTCCGGAACATTGTGGATATATTAAGTCATTATTTCACCTCAAAGTAGAATTGTGTGACAGTGTGTATAACTATATATATATATTTACATATATAAATGAGGTAATGAGCCAGTTGTTGAGGGTGAACGGCAGAAAGGTCAGATACCATTAGGAGATGGAAGTGCAGCCGGGCAGGAAATGAGTGTGAAGTTCTTAAGCCGGATTACTGTGTGAGATTACATCAGGAGGGAGAGGAGAGGGACCGCTAGGAGACACAGCGAGGAGATGCTTCAAGATAGCATGGAGGGAGGGGGAGGGGGGGTGGAGGAGGAGGGGAGGGAGGGTGGGGGAACAGGTTGCTGGGGGTTCAAAGTTCAGACATTGCGGTCCACCTCACACCCACCTCTTGATCTGTGTATGTGGGCTGGGGATGTGTATGTGTGCTGGGGATGTGTATGTGGGCTGGGGATGTGTCTGTGGGCTGGGGATGTGTCTGTGGGCTGGGGATGTGTCTGTGGGCTGGGGATGTGTCTGTGGGCTGGGGATGTGTATGTGGGCTGGGGATGTGTCTGTGGGCTGGGGATGTGTATGTGGGCTGGGGATGTGTCTGTGGGCTGGGGATGTGTATGTGGGCTGGGGATGTGTCTGTGGGCTGGGGATGTGTCTGTGGGCTGGGGATGTGTCTGTGGGCTGGGGATGTGTCTGTGGGCTGGGGATGTGTCTGTGGGCTGGGGATGTGTCTGGGGATGTGTCTGTGGGCTGGGGATGTGTATGTGGGCTGGGGATGTGTCTGTGGGCTGGGGATGTGTCTGTGGGCTGGGGATGTGTCTGTGGGCTGGGGATGTGTCTGTGGGCTGGGGATGTGTCTGTGGGCTGGGGATGTGTATGTGGGCTGGGGATGTGTCTGTGGGCTGGGGATGTGTCTGTGGGCTGGGGATGTGTCTGTGGGCTGGGGATGTGTATGTGGGCTGGGGATGTGATGCTAATCATTACCGGGCTAGCTGTCAGAGAAAAAAAAGGGCGATTGATATCGGCAGGCTTGACACCTGTGTGTGTGTGTGCATGTGTGTGTGTGTGCATGTGTGTGCATGTGTGTGTGAGTGTGTGCATGTGTGTGCGCCTGGAGTAAAATATCAATTTCAAAACAAAAACACAACATAACAAGTCTCACTTTAGTGATTTTGGATCCCTGCCTCTATTTTCCGTGCTTTCACCATCATCTCAAATGAATGCTAATTGGGACGGCGGCGAGCTCGCTACACACAACTCGCTGGAACAGGAGAAGGAACACTGTTTAAAAGTATCTACTAGGCACAAACCTCCCATCAGAACACATTTACGCCAGTTAAGAGGAAAATGACATCAGGACGTTTATATGTTAAGATGCTAATAAAGGTGCAAATGAACAGCATCGCGGCTAATGATGCCAGCTACATTTAAACTGCCCAGAAAGTGGGATGGTCTGGCGGGAAGGTGGCCCATATATTGGTGACTCAGGCTGGCAATGGGTGTAGTGTGTGTGTGTGTGTGTGATGAGAGAGAGAGAGCGAGAGCGAGACAGAGTGTGGGTGTGTGTGTGTGTCATCACACCAGGGAGAAGAGACAGACCCCGGGGCAATGGATGTGCCCAATGTGCACACACACCTAAACAAGGCATTCTTTTCATCTTACACATTGATGTACAGTATAACCAAAGCACATTTAAGGAACCCCATTCCAAGTTAGAGCAGTCAGTTAAGACACGCACAAACACACACACACACACACACACACACACAGGATGTCCCCAGGTAACCCCTCCAAAGGCTCAAGTCCTCCCCCTCTTTACCTCTGCAACATGCACCCCCCCCACACACACACACACTCTACTGCAGCTATCTGAGCTGTGTGTGTGTGAGAGAGCGAGTGAGTGAGAGAGAGAGATAATTGGGGCTATTAGATCGTACGGCGAGACAAGCCCAATTAGGGAGAGTTTATTTCATTAGGTACCCGACAGATGCGCACCTCCACCACCTCCACACCCACCTGCTCTCTCGGCCAATCAGCTGCCGCACCGAGACCCACCGCTCATGTTAGTTAGCCGCTGACGGGAGGGGGAGTCCACCTCCCTGATGAGCTCAAACTTCCAGATGTGCGCTCTGTAGGATCTTGTGCCTTTTTAAAAACTCTACCTCTATCCATGCTGCACTTTCGTTGCTTGCAGGATCCCTCGCTTCCGGTCCCAGCTCCCCACCCCCGCCCTCCCCCACCGCTTCCTTTCACTTTCCAGAGGGGATTGAAGAGAGACAGATGCGCAGTCCAACTATCTTACCCTTTTACACACAGACGCGGTCTCACACACACACACACTTCACAAGCAGGAAGGCCGCTCTCAGGTCTCCGAAGATGAGGTAGGTTCAGTGGTGCCTTGAAGAAGCCAGGAGGAGAGCATCTGTCCGGGGCACAGCTGGAGGGGCGCCGCCAGACACATCAGTTCCAACCCTGGCCTAATTGTGGGACGCTAATATTGCCATGACGACGAAAGATGTGAAATCACCTTCAAGCATAAGAGACCACCACATACGACCACCACCCGAACACACACACACACACACGCGCCACACACACACAGAAGCAGGGTGGGTTTCTGTGAATCATTTGTTTACTTCAAGTTCAAGTTCAAGTTCAAGTATTTTTATTGAAGACATCACGCGTCTCTCTTACACACGGTTACCTCACCACGACCAACAACAACAAAAACAAACAAACAGTGCATTATGAACATACAAGAACACGTCTGTCTAGCCCAAAAGATAGTAATCTGAACCCTTATTGCATTCTTCTGGCCGACAACAGGTTGACGAGAGACTGACAGGCGGGCCATGTCAGTCACAGGTGTGGTGCCTCCGCACCGCACCCGTGATTTAGCGCAGGAACGTACACAATGACGTTTGGGACGTCACCAAGTGGAAGGCTAAAAGAAATAAACAGAATCATATTTAGCGCGATAGCTGGCTACACCCCACCGCCATGTCGCATAATAATAATAACCATCACAAAAATGTTAAAGTGGTTTTCCTTTTAATTCTCCATAGGCACACACTCATGTGGGTTGCCTGAAATAAAGACACAAAAAAACATTAATTACGATATGATTTTGATTGCAAAAATATCAGTTCAGTTCTACATTCATTCAGCAGAATGACGTCTTATCACTTGACTGTGATGAGATTGAACATCTCATTTGGTTAAAGCAGTGGAGACTTTGGAAACAACAGACACTAACGAATAATTAATTCAAAATAGAAACTCATTTAAAAAAAAAACAAATCATATAAATAATACTTTAATAAAGTATAAATAAATGCACGAGGAGTTTTTCTTTTGCATTTTTGACATTCGACATCGAACGCAATCGAATTAGTGGTTGCCATGTACAAATCTCAAGAAGGTTTTCGGCCAAGGAAATAAATAGCAAAGCGCAAGGCAAACAATAAATATCGTACATGTTTATAACAGGTGAGGCTGGCATTACACGGCCAGTCATGCAGGTAATGCCGACGGTTGAAGCAACAACACTGTTATAATCACATATGAACGGGCCAGGCAGACACAGTCAACGCAACACAAGTACAAGTCCTTTATGGCGCTCTGATGGATGGGCCTGTTAAATGGCGAAGGGATGGGTTGGGCTTTATGGGTGAACAAGTGATCATTCATTCACGAGCACAGCCAGCCATGCTACCAGGGCCCGGGCCACTGCCTTGGTGTGGGAACTCAGGACTGCGTTGCACAGAGCCACGAGGGAAGCAGACAGGCAAAGGTTGTCGACTTAAGTCTGATAACCCTGTCTTCGCATCGCCACGGTTACCCCGAGAACCGCCTGGCTTAGGTTGTAAAGGGACCGAACAATTAACTAATTGGACAAAGGAATTAGAATAGATAAATGGTCAGCGTCAGCACGTCTGCTCTTACTACCTTCATTTACATTTAGGAAACTGATGGTCTAACTATTTAAAACTTTGTGCCAACCCGTGACACTCAGTGGGGAAAAGTGCGACCGTGCTCCGCTCCGGAAACCTGGCGGCTGACACCTGATCGGAGGGCGGGAGCTTCTGTGTTATTGACAGTTGCCATGACGACAGTAGAAGTCAACATTTCAACTCGGCCCAAAACATAGCGCTGTTATGAAGGGTGGGGGGGGGCAAGGGTATCACATGGTGTACGGTGTACTTCCTTATTATACTATCCGTCTTTTACCTAAAACATAACTAAATCTAAAAATACACCGTGCGCGTTTCCAAAAAGGAAACCGATTGATGGATTGACGACGGTGGACGGATGGGGAGTCAGCAGCAGCAGCATTCTCTCCAGCAGCGGCGGGGGAGGGGACAGCTAATGGATGCCAAGCACAGCTGAACACATGATGACCCAGTGACAGCTGGACAGATGATTGGGCGGGGGGGTGGGGGGGTGGACCTGATGAATATTTCACAGCACCTGCGTCATTCATTCACCAGGAAGGGGCGAGCGAGCGAGCAACAGCTGTTTGGCTGCCTGTGCTGTGTGTGTGTGTGTGTGTGTGTGTGTGTGTGTGTGTGTGGTGTGTGTGTGTGTGTGTGTGCCTTCACAATTAAAGTGAATCAAAAAGTGCAATCAAAAGTCCGTCGTCAAACTTCCGCACATATCAACACGTTGTGTGACATGAAGGTACGCGATACGCACCTGTGCCCATCAAGTGTAAAGGTTGCGTCTTATCTCGCAAGGAAGACTCATTTGGGCACAAGCGAAGCAGAAAAGTCAGGCGACCGACTTCAAAAGCCACTTCACATGAGTTACAAGCTCTCTCTCTCTGTCGTGTGTGTGTGTGTGTGTGTGTGTGTGTGTGTGTGTGTGTGTGTGTGTGTGTGTGTGTGTGTGTGTGTGTGTGTGTGTGTGTGTGTGTGTGTGTGACTACAAGGCTTCTGCTACCTCTGTAGCAGAAGCTTTAGAGGGTGTGAACACAAAGCTAAACACACACACACAATTCTATTACAATATTAGCACAATAACAACACACTAATAACACGATACAGTCGTGCTATTATCGTGCCAGTGTGAAGGTAATCCTGGCTTTATTCCCGGTGTGTCGATGATATGTTCTTCTGTCTGGTGGAAAGCAACCGGATCTTTGGCACAGTCACCGAGGGTGGAATTCCTGTCGGTGCACATGATGACATGCACACCCATCCATCATGCGGCCCGTCTGGCATGCCGCCATGACAAGCGTTTACAGTAACGTGATCTCCTCCTTGTTCTCCTTTTTGTTGCTTAAAACAGCTGCAGCAGGACGTCAGGCCCCCAGTCCATGGCGGTCTGCGCCACAGCGAACACGGCAGCCCCCAGCGTGACGGACAGGCCCCACACAGCCACCTTCACCATCCGGTTCCCCGTCCGGGCCCACGCCGCCGGGCCGTCGGCCAGGGCCAGCGCAGACTGCCCCCCGAGGCCTGGGGAGCAGGGAGAGGAGGAGGAGGAGGACGAGATCAGAATCACAGAACCAGAATTTTTTGTCTTTGTTTTTGCAAACAAGGAATGTGCTTTTGTGAAATTCGTGCCTAACATTGAACATTAAATGCCAAAAATTCAAAAAATACATACAAAAAAAGAAGCAATAAAAAAGTGCAATTTAAAGAAACTATGTGCGTTAATGTAACGCAGTAGTGTCCATGGGGGTGAGAGTATCAAGTTTCAAGTATTTTTATTGTCACTTCACAATTTACACGTGAGTATAAGCAGTGAGTGAAAAACTTTTTGTGCAAAACGCCCGACAGCCGACAGTAATTATAAAGGAATACAAAATAGAAATAGAACTACAGAGTCAGTGGGGTTAAACGTTAATATAATGTGTAGTATAGTGTCTATAGGGGGTGGGAATCGGTGGGGATCAGTGGGGATCAGTGGGGGTCCCGGGTCTCGTTAATGAGGCTGGTTGCCGTGGGTAGGAAGCTGTTCTTGTGAGGCTTTGGTCCTGATGGACCGCAACCTCCTGCCGGAAAACATGAGAAGTCTGGTTTTAGATCAGACAAGGAGAAGTCCCTACCCTAGCGATCTGGAGGGAGTTAAGCACAAGACAAGGAGCCAAGAGAGGAGACCCAGGATACTGAGAGTCTGTGGTCATGATGCTGGGAACAGAGGCTATTAGATCACTGCAATGCCACTACTTGTACTATGTATTGCATTTTCTGTATGTGTATGGTGTTCTTTTAAACGTTTGTTGTATTTAATTAGGTTTGCAATCTTTACACCCACATGGTGTAGCTTGTAATGCTGGTTTGGAACACCGCTATATAATGCCTATGATTACTATCATTACCCATTATTATCACCTATTATTACTTGCACTTCTTTCATTTCCACAGTAGCCTGTACAGTACTTACATGAATGCAATTCCTTCACGGTAATTATATGAATTAATTCATAATTTGTACATAATGCAACTATATAAATAAAATATGTGCTCCAAGAACTCTGAGAAAACTTTATTAGGCATCTGCTGACTGTGCTTGTCAGGCATGTGAGGGGTCGCGTTGAGCCTCCCTCCAGAAGGTAATGAACGTATCCAGAAGGTAATGGACGTATTCCTGATCACCGATGGGCCCGGGTGGAGCCGTAACACAGATGACATCACTCACCACCTCCACCTCCTCCACCACCTCGTCGGTCTCTGGTGAGCTGACGCAGGACGGAGTCAGGCCGCTGGTGCAGGGTGGAGCGTTGGAAGCTCTGGAAGGTGCTGATGGACAGGCTGGGTGGGGGTAGGGGGGGTGGAGATGGGTGGAGTTGGGGGAGAGGGAGTTAATTGGTGGAGGAGAGGAAGGGAAAAAAATCATCCATCAGATGATTTTTGTCCATCAGACCTCTGTCTGATGGACACAGAGGAGCACATTCAGACGGATGGATCGAGCGGACACGACGAAGAGAGGAGAGGAGAGAGAGCAATTAGTCTCTGGGAACACTTTCACAAGGAAATGAATATATGAGGGGGAGAGAGAGAGAGAGAGAGAGAGAGAGAGAGAGAGAGAGAGAGAGAGAGAGAGAGAGAGAGAGCGAGGAAAGTGATGAGTAACAAGCGTGAGAGGGGGGAGGTAGAGAGAAAAGGAGGGGGAGAGAGAGGGAGAGAAAAAGAGAGAGAGGGAAGTGATGAGTAACAAGAGAGATGGAGGGAGAGAGAGAGAGAGGAAAGATGAATTATGAGGGAGGGACACTTTCACAAGAAAAAAAAGACAGAATGGAGAGGAGAGCGTGAGAAAGAGCGAGAGAGAGAGAGCACAAGCAAGAGATAAGGTCAAGAAAGAGAGAAAGAGGAGAGAAAAGCAAAGAGAGAGTGAAAGAAAGAATCCAGGAAGGAGGGAGTGAAGGAAGTAAGGGAGGGAGAGGAGGTAAAGAGAGAACATTATCCTTGTTTAACCCAGCAGCCCATCGTTCAGGTGCTCCCCCACTGGGCCCAGAGGAGTGAGCAGTCCTAGCCCGCTGCAGCGCAGTACAGAGCAGCACTGCCCGGCCACCGCGTCGCAGTGTTAGCCAGCTAACGACCTCTGCTTAAGTACCACCGGCAAGCCACAAACAAGCCGGGCCCAAAGACCGGCCTTATTAACAGCAAAACAACAACAACAACAACAACACACAGGGAAGTGACAGTGGCTCACGCTGGGCGCGTTCTTAAAGAACTTTTTCCTCCAAAAGTCTGTGATTTACATCATTATAAAAATAGTGCGTGGAGTAAACATCTTGAAAGGAATAATTTCCCGTTCCAGCTTTAAAGCAACATAAACTGCAAAAAGATCGCCGTAAGGTGGACCAGCCTTGGGAAACAATCCCCCCTCCCCGTATCCCAGGAGGCGGATCCTGAGGGTTCAACGAGTGTGTGCACATCGGCGGCGGCTACAGCCTCACCTCCTGCGGGGCTGCAGGGCGGCCCGCTTGGCCAGCAGCGGGGGCGGGTACCGCTCAAACAGGGCCTGGGCTCGACCAATCAGCCGCTCGTACGGCAGGTCCTGGGGGATGCGGGAGAGGAGGTGGTGGACCATGGCCATGTCACACTCGGTCTGTCGCACCTCCTTCTCCCGGTGCAGGACGATCTGGAGGAGCAGGAGAGGAGGGGAAAAAGGAGAAGAGGAGAGGAGGAGGAGGAGATGAAAGAGGAGAAGGAAGAGGAGAGGAGAGAGAGAGAAAGAAGGAGTGAGAGACAGAGGAGAAAGAGATAGGAGGAGGAGAGAGAGGAGGAGGAGGGGAGGAAAAAGAAGAAGAGAGGAGGACGAGGAGGAGAGAGAGGAGGACGAGGAGGAGAGAGAGGAGGAGGAGGGGGAGAAAGAGGAGGAGAGGAGGGGAGAGGAGGAAAGAGGAGGAGAGAAGAGAGAGAGAGAAAGAGATAGGAGGATGAGGAGGAGGAGGAGAGAGGGGAGGAGGAGAGAGGAGAGGAAGAGAGAGGAGAGGAGGAGGAGGAGAGAGAGGAGGAAAGGACAGCAACAAGGAGGAGAGGAGCTGGGCAGAATAATTGGGGATGTAATGAGTGGCAGGCGGTGAAATAGGCGGTAAGTTGTTGAGCCGGGTGCCCTCGTTAGCCCGGGAGGAATCGTGGACTATTTCCCCTCGTCGCCATGACGCGCACACTTCAAAAGAACACGTCTCTCACACATAATGTGTATGCATGGCACGCATGCACACACACGTAAATACAAGCACTGACATGCAATTCCAGAGAAATTCTAAAATGTGTATAAAACGCACAGGCACACACTAGCCACGTTTCCACCGAAAGCACCCAGAACTTTTAGTCCCAGGAACGACTTCACTTTCAGCCCCCCGTTTCCCACACCAAAGTCTAAAGCCCCTGCAAAGATGAGCCAATGGAAAAGCACAGGCTGTCCTCACGTGTCTATTTACGTCTCCAAAACATGACAGTATTAAAGAATGCTCCAAATGCACTCCGAGACACACACCCACTTATCATAACCACGTATACATCATGCGTCATGCCGCATACTTGCGTCGTAACTGATACTGTAAACTGTAAATAGTTGGCGCAGCGGTCAGATTTTTTTTCCGTTGTTTATTTATTTGTTACATGCCCGATGTAGAATGACCTTGCAAAGTAAGCAAACACATTTCATGAGCTATTGTGGAGAGTTACCTTGACCATGAGAAACGTTCTGCACCGCCAGCCACAGCCCACACACCCACAACGTGACGTACAGTGGGACTGGAACCTGAACAGGGTGGTGCCCGAGGAATGCCAGTCACCGAGGTCACACACGGCAACCAATATGCTACGGCCTGTCACCAGTTTACACTTCCAATGATCTCCAGGCTTCTCTATCCATCTGGGTGGACACTACCACATCCCGTCACTAGAGGGTAGTCGCATGACACGAATTAGTGACGCACACACAGTATTAAGCATTGTACCGTAGCAGCAAGGTAGATGGGCATCAGGGGATGGGACGCCAGGAAGAAGTCGTAGAGTCTCAGGGTGTGCTTGAACTCTGATAGGACGTGGCCGTACCATGTGATCAGCCAGGACAGCGCGAAGATGGTGCCCACTTCCGCCCTGCGGGGGAACAAGAACACACGGGTCAAGACGGGACGCCAATGAGAGGACACGTGTAGGCGGAGCCTGTCATGGCTGAGTGGATTTTCTACTCAATATGAACAATATGATCACGTTTGATGAATATTGGATGAGACTGACTTAGCGCTAAACTTTGACTGCTGGAAAGAAATTCAATATAATATAATGAGGCCCTTGGTAACTTCGGCCCATAAAAAGGTCTATTTTAATGTCGAGAATTTTCTGAATTTGACGATGCAAATAAAAAAAAAAAGTCACAACGAAGCCTATAACCCCACAAAATATATACTTAAATCTTCCCAATAAGTGTCAGCCTTTTAGACGGTGATGGTCTCGGTGGACCGCTTGGTATCAGAGCTGTCTGTAATCCACTTTTACCTAACCTAGGCGCCAGTGTTTATTTTTTCTTTATCAACATTGATGCTCATGTTTCTACTGCCATGATGAGTCATCCTCTAACCCACATGCTGAAGGCTCACACACACACACACTCTGCACAGTGTGACAAGGCACACCGTCTTTACAGAACCTGAAGGGGCTGAGGAACCAGCAAGAATACACATATTACAGTAATATAAACACTGCTGCCATCTAGTGGCAACACTTCTCGAAAGGCAGCGTGTGTGTGTGTGCGTGCGTGTGCGTGTGCTTAGCGTACCTGATCAAGAAGTCGTGCAGCTCTCTGTCCACCTGTTCTAAAATAGGCATCAGGTAGTTGAGAATGTGTTTGGTGCTGTCCATCGTAGGGTCCATGAAATCCCTAGAAGGGGGTGGGGTGGGGTGGGGCAGTCAGGGACAAACATAAAAAAGTTATTGGAAAAACACAAAACAACCATTACATTAGCATGGAATATAATAACAAATGGTTGCTTGGTAACTCTAGAAGCAAGTCGGCGGCTTGAACTGCAGATCATGTGACTTAAACCTTCCTATTGACATGAACACTTATGTTTAAATGTATGAATCCTGATAAATCATTTATAGTGCACAAGGTCACTCAGGAAGAAGCCATTAAAAGTATTCATAAATTCAAAAGGTGTGATTTGTTATCAAGAATACACCGGGGTTTAAAGTGGAAAAAAAAGTGTCAAAAACGGTTTGAATGGTTCATCCGAGATAGCATATCTCTACATGTACACTGTGTAGGATTTGAAACCTTTACAGATACTCTGCGGCTAGCAGGGTTTGTACATCGCCAGTTCCGTGCTTACAGCATTACAGTCCAAAGAGAAAAATAGAGCCGCAAAAAAACAAAAACAAACATGCCGCAAATATACAAAACACAAGCTACTTAAGAAAACATCTTCCATCAATTTGACTAACACTTGCGGATGAGAATTTAGAAAAGACGTAGACAATGCACATTACAGTAGCACACTGCAATCACACCAAACGACAACGCAAGTGTTTCCGGAGGACACTTAAGTGACAAACTTAAGTCCGTCCGTGGTGTTGGAAATGGGCTCACGTGATTTAGAGGACATAAGGCTACACCTCTGTCACTGTGCACTTTGAACCAGCAGATCTCTCCGGTGTCCTTGTTGGAATTGTTGCGGAATGTGATGATTCCATATAATATGAGTTTAATATGGTGTCACCTCCCTACCAGACATCTAGTACCCAAACCCCCACTGTACTTGAGGACTTGATCAGACTTCTGTCCCATAGCCCTCCACTGTTTCTTAAGAGTTGATCAGGAAAGTTGGGGCGGATGACGTTTCCAATAAATGGGCATTCTTTGTGTTAGGCAGCCACAAAAGGATCCTACACAGACGAAATGGCTTTTGCGCGGGTGCCAAATCCTATATTTTGGTTTGAACCTAAACAGGGAGCACGCAGGCAATCTGTGATTGGCCTCAACAGCCATGGGTGTTGTATGAGAGAACATGTAATGATTGGTAGACCCCGCCCACGTCACATGTCTTGCAATACGGCTGTATCGTGTGTGGGCTGAACAGATAACTGGACGCACTACAGAACGAGAGACGAGTGCACACCGGAGCACACGGCCTCAACAGAACGTTACGATCACTGGGAGTCGACCATGTGGGAGGATGCTGCTGGTGGTTGGGGCGTCCGGCTGCGGGAGCCCCTGAATGAATGAAGCACTGACCGTCGCGCCTCGCCTCCGTGGCCCGTTTGGACAAAGGACGAGGAAACGTCACCGAGGACTTTGGATCACATGTCCTCCGCATTTATATTACTTCTTCACAGCTTCATCACTTCTTCAAAATGTTGCCACAATACTTATTATATCAATGTCTTTGAACCATTCGCTGGATCCAAATCAATCACTGTTTCATATAAGAATTCAATATCAAATCTGTGAAACTAAATACTCATGAACGCATTGTCTAATAATGATAGCCACGGCTGGATAAGTCAATAAAGTTATTGTGTTAGCACCTTATTAGGCGGATGAGCACCGAAGGGTATCTCCCTTGCAAATTACCTCCAAAATAAATGTGTTCTTGCGGCTATTGTTGTCGTCAAAACAAAACAAATTCCACCTTCTCAAGAAGAGCAACAAAATAATTAACAAGGTGGTTTAAGGATGGGGAGTGTCACCGAGAGAGAGATTCTCCCACAGTACGCGACAGTAAGGGGCATGGCCAGCAGCAGCAGCAACAGCTCCACCTACCGCAGGTGGTGGTTGGACAGCGTGTGGAGCATGGCGATGGCGGTCCTCTCGCCCACCAGCAGCAGCAGGCTGACGGCCACGTCGTGGTAGCCCTGGTAGTAGTGGAGCTGAGGGCTCCGCCGCAGCACCTCCAGCATCACGTCCGTCAGCTGCTCCTGGAGCACCGCCCGCTGGGACGCCGGCATGCCTGCCGCACAAATGCACGCGAACGAACACACACACACACACACACACACAGACACAGAGATAACAGAGATAGGGGGAGAGTGAGAGTATAGAGCGAATGTGGGAATTTGGACTTGGTCTTTCCATTTCTATGTACATGCTATGTACTAAAGAGATGCTTAGTAAACGGAAGGTTGTAGAGGAGATCACTTTCCCAGACGCCAATTGATCATCGATTGGGCAAATTGATGACAAGTAAGACTGAGTTGATCGATCACACATATCCCGATCATGAGTTAATGATCAACAATCATTAGAGATCCATCAGCGAGTTACGAAGCTCTGCAGTGTCATCAGTGTATCAGCTAAAATCCACACACGCAGTCACAGACTGAACGATCTCTCTTTACCTTTAGGGAACCTTTTCATTGATCTTCGGACATCCAGTAGAATCTGATTGTAATCCTTGTGGTTTTCCCTCACATCTCGACCTACGTTAAGATGAATACAAACACACTGAAAATGTTGGACAGTACTAATTAATATCTGTATCAAGAAACCAGTCTGGGTGATTAAACCATCCTCTGTCCTGGCTTACCTGAGAGTCAATTGGTTGCTGCACTTTGGTCTTTCGGACAAGACATTTTATGAAGTACTTGTATGGTGAGTCAGCCAGTATGTTCTCCTCTGAAACTTCCGTTTGTTGGAAAATTTGTTTTTGTTTTGGTCTGCGTGAGATATGAATCAATTTGGCACGCCATGCCGCAGACATGGAAGCAAGCAAACTAACTAGGAGAAAGGCGGTATGAGAGTCTACCCGAAAAAAGCCTTGTCCACTTGCGAAAAAGGTCAGTGACCCCTGCTGTTCTAAAATACCGGATAATATTGGATTTGAATTTGAAAGACAGAGACATCTTGGCAAAAGCCAGAAGTGTTGCAAGACTGCAAACGTATACATTAGCTGATCAACTTAGAGTAGGACTCATCATCGCTTGTTATTGTCTCAGTTCGTCTCGTGTTCAACTTCATTCAATGCCCTCAACCTGGCAACACACGCGAGCTTCGACTCTGGGGAGTCCCAATATCAGACTCTCTCCAACACTGTGAATTTGGACTCCAGTCACAGTTACATATAGCACCTTGAAGCTGGTTTGACCGTCCAGACCAGTGTTGTCTGTGAAAGGGGATATTGTCCAAGTGAGTGGGATGGTAAATAATACCACTGACCAGGTCTATGAGGCAGATCGTATACGTTGATGTTCAGGAGTTTGGGCCACACTTTTCTCCTCAGCTCATTGGTCAGCAGCCCTCCCTCACTGACGGCTGCTTTCCGCAGGGTCTCAATGTCCACCGGATCACTGGTCAAAAGTTGGACTCATGGTTAATGGCGTGAACAGAAGCACGATGCGGTTTATCTTTTGGTGAACTGGTTATGTGGCAATATGGCGAACACGTAGCATTTATTAATAATCAGGTCTATAATTAAGCAATATTACTTGACAGTGATGCAACTGGTATGAGCACTTCTCAAATATAATATTGTGGTTACCAAACATTATGTTATTCATATATATATATATATATAATATATTTAGAACTTCAGCATACAAAGGAGCAGACTGCACACTATGCTCAACACAGACGTTTGAATGTGTGGTACACCACATTATACACATATCATTTCTCACCAGTCATAAATCGTGTAATAACCGGTGTGTGGTTGGACACACGTGCATGGGCGACCGCAGTGTTTTCATAAACAATCCAGACACACTATAAAATCAGTTTAGCCAGTTATTAAAAATAAACACAGCAATGAGCAAGCAGCTGTGACTCATTGTTTGTTATGCAAAGCAGTTACCACAGCTATTGACAGAACACCCTGAAGGCAAACTGATCCTGTGTGCTACAGGTGCTGCTTCTAAGTAGAGGACCCCAGAAGAGCGTAGATGTCCATTTATCTACCTGAGCCTATGGACACGTGCAGAGCGTATCTCAGGCTATAAAACATTACATTGGATTACCTGTTGGATTAAATGTTGGGTGTGTATTAACATACACATAAGTGCAGAACGTGTGATCCGTGGCCACAGCACGGATCATTCCAATAAACTGATTCATTCTCCTTTGCTGATTGTTATTCCACATTCTTTTAGTGGCTCCACTCTTAACTCGTCCAAACTAAACTACCTAGTGCTCTGTGTTTACATGCCGTCACGTCTTCTTAAAGGCACAACACATTTCTCCTTTGGCTCATTTGTATTTCTTTGTTTGCTTGTGAGTTAATGCGCTCAAATAGAGAAAGTTTGCATTTTTTTCTGTACTTTTTGACAAAATCGACATATTGGTTATGGGTGGGTTACTCTTCAAAATAGCATTGAACCCAAAAATCGGGCATTGGTTGCGCTGTAAACGATCAAGAGACAATAAACACCCCTTTTGCCAGTCATGGACATACAGTACACATCATGCAAAGACAAGCAGTACTCACAGAGGTTAGCTAAGCATTACCCTTCTCTGTGGATGTGTGTGGTGTAATATAGGTCATTAAGCAATAATAGAATAGTTCAGCAGCCACAGTTGACAAGTCAATGAAGCAGGTAACAAAAAAATGTAGCCACCAAATGTATTCACAGCACACACCACCGACCCCAGTCCTACACTGTGAAGGCCCTGGACCCTTCTGGAGCGGATTTGTCTCGGACGTTTTCCCAAAAGTTTCACTGTATAGAAACATTTATCCAGATGGACCTTATGGGTCCAAGAGGCAAACATGTTCAGCATCAGATAAGACCCATGGACCAGGTTTCAGACATGTTCCTCCATCGGGGCAGAACGTTGAACTTCGGCTAACCTTTTTGGGAATACATAGGCTACGTTGTTGACAAATTAAAACATTAAAAACCTTCAAGCAGTCAGGCTGAGCTATAAGCGTCAAGGCAGAATAATAGGTATCCACAGACACTCTGGAAAGACAAGACAAGACAAGACAGACAGAGACACACACACACACACACACCTGTTGAATGCTTGGTGAATCTGAAGGAGCTTCTGTTTCTTCCAGGACTCTGTTTCTATACAGGTGGTGGTGGGGGAAGATGAAAAGATGGGAAGACAGATATAAGACAGATGGATATATATATATATATATATATATATATATATAGGTTAGGGGACAGCAAGGGTCGATGCAGTGGACATGGGAACAGGACAGGACATCAGTCAGGTCAGAAGACAAAAACATGTGTTTCACAACATATGAGAGAGAGAGAGAGAGAGAGAGAGAGAGAGAGAGAGAGAGAGAGAGAGGTGAGTCATTGAATGTAATGTAGCCATGACAGTCCATCAGGTGAACAATATGAACATGGCTGTCAGCTGGACACCCAAACAATACACACGTCCTGCCACGTCAGAGAGTTCCTGTAGCCGAGACAAAGTTGGTATTTTTCCCCACTGAATGAAAGTTGCTTGAGACTTGAACACATATTCACTTGAACACATATTCACTTGAACACATCCTGTATATTCCCACAATGACAGCACAGTGAAGAGTCTTGAGTCTGTTTGAGTCACCTGCTCTTGAAACGGTCCCACTCCCGCTCACACGACCTCCCGCCTTACTCTGCTGTCTGCTGCTCTTTTTCATCACTGTCAACACGTCACCGTTGCATACGTTTATGAGAGGTTTCAGCACCGGCTGGAATAATAATAATAATAATAATAATAATAATAATAATAATAATAATGTGAAACGAGTGCGCCGAGACAGAAAGAAACAAGCTCAGGCGACGCTCGTCGAGTCTCTTCTTCGTGGTTGTTGCACTGCACCCGTGTTGGCTCCAGGACGCACTACCGCCCCCAGCGGATGAGGACCATAACGACAAGGCAGCTCATAATTCAGTACAAACACAGGCAGGTGCACAGATAGGGCCCACATGGGACTTGAGCCCCTGCTGCCCTTTTGCCCTCAGAGTCAAAAAGTGCACTTTTTTGACTGGTGTTAATTGTAATTTTCTTTTTTCTTTATTTGTTATTGAAATTCTATCAAATATAAAGCAATCACTAGTAATGACTAAACAATAATCAAAAAAGCATTACTGCTATGATAACTCACATTCCAACGCTTGACTACAATCATCATTGTTTGCCAGGATTTATCCCGACAACCAGCAGCAGTAAAATAAGTTATGCTTTTCTGCCTCAATCATGGTTGAAACATGCAGCCTAATCATACATCAACGCACATTCCTCATGCTCAATGAGAATTGGGGTGAAAATAATGTCACAGATGTAGTTCACGGCAGCTGCAGATTGGAACGATTGTTTAACTCTTTTCTAAGTTTCCGTTTTCATCTGCATCTTGGAATGGGTCCCGAGTACACACACAACTGATACAAACCAACAGTAAGTGATCCTAAGTACACAGAAAACCAAACATGAACTATTTGGAACAGGTGAACCAGTCATCCACCACTGGTCGAGAGACAGTTCTTAAAATGTGACATTAACTGCAAATTTCAATCACACATTGTTTCAAAATTCAAGATTCAAGAAGTTTAATTGTCATAAGCATGTACAGGATGTGTGTAGTGAAATTAAAAAGTGCCGATGCCCAGCGGAATGTGCAAAAGTTCAGAGGCAGACAAATCATGTGAATGGAGACAGATAGACACACAGTCTGAGTCATCTTCAACCTTGCCCCAGCTGTTACAAGCTACAAGCCTCAAGGCACCTGTCATTCAAGAAGAAAAAAATAAATGAAGGACACGAAAAACAATGTTATCAGATGGGTTTCTTTTACTAAACTGTGCAAGACAATTATAAGAAACTACATGTGCATGTGACACAATAACATTGAAGAATGACCAACACATTGACTGATGCTCAGTCTTGTATAAAGTACTTGAAAGCGATACTTGAGTAAAAGTACAAGTATCTTACCAGAAAATGACCTTTAGAAATGTACTTGAGTAAAAGGCTTAAAGTATCTGATATTTACTGTACTTAAGTATCAAAAGTAATTTTCTGACATTAAATGTACTTAAGTATTGGAAGTAAAAGTAAAAGTAAAAGTCAAAGTAAAAAAAAAAAGTGAACGGTTAGAATTTTGATTATGAACTTTATTGTGGTTCCCACACCTTCAGCATTCCAATTCAATGACTTCAGGCCCAATTCATTCAATTCAAGGACCAAACAGCATATTTTGAGAGAGCTGACATCAACAAAGAGAAAAGGGGCTCCTTGATCCGTGGCAATAACCGTTACATCACTGAATGTTTTTGATCATAAACAACTGAGGCACTTCATCCGGTAGGAAGAATCTATCACTCCAACGTACGAAAACATTTCTTGCAAATACGGCCACGGGTGTGAAACGTTATCTTCGTCACCGAGTTCACTGCTGTCATCGGGCTGCTAGTGGTCTGTTACCGGGGTTGTAACGTCAGCAGCCGAGCCTGCAGCAGGTGCTTCCATGATGGCATCAGTCGTTGATTCTACTGACATGCGGGACTTCTTACGCACGAAACACCAGACGCGGACGGACGCTTTCGTGCGCGCGGACTGAACCCACCAGACGCGCAAAGCGCACGCGTACTGCTGCGCTTACATGTTACCAGATGCGGGAATTGATTGATATTGATGCTATGATCACACTTTAGTGTGATTAAAACAAATATCTAAACTATATAGAATGTTAATAATAGTGCTGTCAGTTAAACGCGTTATTAACGGCGTTAACGCACACATTTTAACGGCGTCAATTTTTTTATCGCGAGATTAACGCTATTTTGGCCTAGTGTAGTTTTTTTTTCACAAGCTGTTGCAACAACTAGTAATGTTAGAAAAACTACAACACCCACAACGGATCTAGCTAGACCGGAAGCAAAACAACAAGCACGCCGTTTGGGCTTGAGCAAGCCAGAGAGTAGTAGGCACGTTACGTTTTGAGTGGATGGCGAGCGCGAAACGCCGAAATGGATGCCAATAAGATTCTGAATGGAAAGTTTACTTTTAAACAAGCAGTCGCGCTCACTGGTGATTACTGGACGTCCCTCAGTAATCACAACTACCTCGGGGTCACAGCCCATTACTTTGATCCAGAGTGGAAACTTCAGTCGCATGCTTTGACTGTTATGAAGACAGAGGAGAGGCACTTCGCTGACGCGGTTGCAGAGCACTTTATGGAAGTAGCAAGAGAGTGGGACATCGAACACAAAGTTGTCTGACAACAGATAGTGCACGTAATATGATTGCAGCGGCCAGGCAGCACCCCTTTGAGCACATGCCGTGCTATCGCACACAGTGTGGCACCGAGCCGTTCACGGTTTCTCTAACCAACAGCCCGTTTGATAACACCATTGGCAAAATGGCAGAAACATTGTTGGACATTTTAAGCATAGCCCAGCAAACCAAGCGGAGCTCGAGCAGCAACAAGTCGCACGTCATAAGAAGAAAGAGTCACTCGCACAGGAAGTCTCCACCAGGTGGAATAGTACCCTGGAAATGATCAAAGCGTGTTCAGCGGAATGCTGAACCTCTGAGAGATGCACTGGCCCTGCACATCAACCAACGTCGCCATGCCAACAGCTACTGAGCTGGATGAAACTGAAGAAGCCTCAGAGCTGTGCTGGATCACTGCAGGTAATTTATTGTGTATTCCCTGTCGTGTGTATATCTGTTTGTTTAATATCAAAGTAGGTCTGTGTCAGAACAGTAATGTTAATGATTGGGTGTGTGTTTATGTGCATGCGGGTAGGCTATGCATAATGCATGTGTGAAAGATTGGAGTGTGTGTGTGCGTGTTGAGTGTGGTGAGTGAGTCAGTGAGTGAGTGAGAGAACTCTGTGTAAATTACAGTAGGCCTTACTAGTTCCCCACTAAAGTGCTTCTCTATATTATTGCAGGTATGTGTCTGAACTCCTGGGAGGAAGAGAAGTTTGTGTCTTGCTCAGCTGTGCTGCCAGCGTTGTGTCATCTGTCGCGAGTGATGGAGGTCACTGAGGACGACCCAGCTTACATGATCAAGTTCAAGGGAATCTTCGCAGCAGACATGGAGGGTCGTAAGGAGAAGACCAACATCACATGGCTGAGAGTTGCGACAGCACTTGACCCAAGGTCAGTTTGCCCATGCTTCATTCTTACACTCATCCTCATTCTCAGCATTGTGTTTCTCTGTGTGTTTGTTTTGTTAGGTTGCTTGCTTCTTTACTTTGTATTTTTGAATTTAGCACTGTAGAGATAGGGGTATTGTCATAATTTTGATATACCTGTCCTGCACCTGTACTTGTGTTAAAGTTGCATTTCATTTCATTTCAAGGTTTAAGGACCTCAAGTGTCTGAGCAAACCTGACAGGGCTGAGGTGTGGGGTACGATCCGCGCCTTGCTCCAGGAGATGGAGAGGGAGAGGCCTGCACAGCCGGATAACCAAGTCACGCCTGAGCCTCCTACGAAGAAACCAACTCTCATGCTTGCACACGAGTCTTCATCTGATGAAGAGGAGGACAATATTGAGCAATATCTGGAGCGCTACAAGGCAGAGCCTCTTATTGGCATGGATGACTGTCCCCAGGAATGGTGGTCCACACATGAAGGGGCACACAGTGAAATGGCCCGCCTTGCACGCAAGTACTTAGCAGCACCGGCAACATCAGTACCTTCTGAAAGGTTGTTTTCAGTGTCTGGGCATGTTGTACAAAAGAAGCGAGCTTCCCTGTTGTCTGAAAATGTCAACAGGCTTGTCTGTTTGAGTAACTGGCTCAAAGCAAAAAAGTAGTAGGCTAGGCTTACCTTTTACTGGTAACCTTTTACTGTTACTGTTGATTTTTTTCTGAAATAAGAGGCTGGGTTGATGAGCCTCTGCTTAATAAAGAGCAGTAGCCTGACTGCTATGTTCAAAGCAAACTTGAGAAAAAGAAACTTGAAAGTATTAAGCGATGGTTTAGTTTACCTGACATGTGCACTTTATCATTTTATTTTGTATCGCCCTGTTTGCCAATGTTGTTTTTCAATAAAAAAAAAATATTTGCATAAAGCAAGCCAATCCACTTTTGTTGATAAGAGCATTAAAATGAGAAAAAAATAATGGGACAAAAAGAAATCAAGGGAAATTTAGAATAGATAAAAATGTGCGATTAATGGTGATTAATTGTGAGTTAACTATGACATAAATGCGATTAATCGTGATTAAATATTTTAATCGTTTGACAGCACTAGTTAATAATAATAATAATAATAATAATAATAATAATAATAATAATAATAATAATTATTATTATTATTAGGCCTATTATTATTATTATAATGTTGTTTTGGTTGTATGCAAAATGTATGACTTGATTTAACTTAATTTAACTTAATATGATGCAGATATTGTGCATATACAATGTATTTCTATGAGATCACAGGGACGCACGGAAAATTCCTACGCGAGCGGAAAAAAATCTAGATCTAGACCAGTGTTTCTCAGGTGGAGGTACCCCTACGGTACCCTTAGGGATACTGTGAAGGATTGCAGGGGGTACTTGGAAAATTGCAAATTGTTGTTTTAATGTGGGTTATGAACAATTACAAATTAAACATGCTGTTGTTATTGACTGATTAAGTTGACTGTACCTGCCAGTGTATCGGCCAATTTAGAATTTTTTTAGATCGAATTGTAGACCGATCCTGGGGCAATTCTGATATAATTCATGATGTTAACCTTTTTAATTATATAACTATATAAAAGATAGATTGATAATGAATCACGCAGTTCAGAAATCTACTCTGCAAGTATAGTCTGTGGAACACACATAAACATAAACAATTTGTCAATAGTTTTATACAGGATACATTGTACAATTTGACAGACATGGTTATTGAAGGGAAAAGTCAACATTAGCATTGTAATTATATTAACGATATTAACAAGCAAACAAATAATAACAAATCAAACGATTCATACCTCACTGTGTGCATTTGGTGATGTGTGTCTGACACAAGACACACACACACACACACACACACACACACACACACACACACACACACACACCACACACACACACACACACACACACCACACACACACACACACACACACACACACACACACACACACACACACACACACACACTTATTGTATTTAGTATTATAGTATACTATAGCCTATAGCACAATTTGATTGGCAATGTATACATTTGGTTTGTTTCAGACAGACAGAACACACAATTGTATCTGTGGTAAAGGATCTGATTCTGTTTCTGCAGTGGCCTTCACTGTCTTTTCCAACAAGCTATTCTGTTTTGCAAGCAAATATTGTCAAACTAAATCAAATGTCAAATCTCTGTGACATGCTTCTATCTAAATTAACCTATCATTAACAAATAACAAATAATAACTCAGCAGAAAAGAGCTATCATGCTCACATTGACAGCCCTAGTTTACTGAATGCTAATGTACATCAGCCTAAATCCACATCTAAGCTCTTTTGGCAAGAACTATACAAACCTGTTCCTATTTCTATAATGGGGAGCCCACACCCACCCACATGACAGCAACTGCCCTGATTCAAATGAGGGAGAATGGAGGGTGTAACCAGGGTGGAGTAAGACATTCTATGGAACCCAATTAGAATTATGCCTCATAGCCTTGTGAGCTCATACCGATCTTGCAAGTCCATGTTCTGTTTCCATAGAGACAATGAGTGCAACAGTCCGCCTAATTCCACAACAACCAACAAGGGCAGTGTATGCATTGATGGAGCCATTAAAACAAGATAGACTGGTGCGAAGGCTGATGAGAATCAAACCAGAATCAAACCACACAATACAAAAATGTGAAAAAAGAAATACTAAGAAAAACTCAGTTGCAATGTTCCCAGCATGTTTTCAGGTGTAGGGAAGGATTCTGTAGACTCTTTTAAGATAGGTAGCTCATTTGACCATCAAGGGACCACACAGAGAAAAAGTTTGGTTTACAAGTGAGCCCAACGCAGAGGAGGTTGTGAAAGACACCGTTCAGAGCAGGGTAGGAAGGAACGTATGGAAAGATGAGCAATGTCGTGTGGATATGTGTAGACTCGGGGCGAACCAAAACGAAAAATCTTGTCCGAATATCAGAACACACAGGTTCAGATATTTGCAATATAAAGCGTTCGGGTCGACCTTCCCGATTGAGTGGGCCGAGTAAGGTAGCCCTAGAGTCAGACAGATTGTCGAGTGGGGAGCCCTTAGCTATATGTGACTGACAGGCAAACCAATAAACCAATCAGAGAAGAGATGCCCTGATGTGCCAGAAATTAGGTGGGAGTGGTCTCAAAGCATAACTGTCCCATCCATCACAGTAAACTAGAAACAGATATTTGATATTTCATGCTTTTTGGCGACACCTATGGCAAAAAGCGGTAATTGCATCCAAACAGTGTCAGTTTACTCTAGCACAGACTGAAAAAACAGTACGTCACTTCCACTTATGCTCTCTGGTGGACATCCATGGGACCAATCACTGCTGGGTGATGGAACATTTTAAATATTGCGTGGGAAAGGCGACTTGCCACCCAGTCCGTAATATCCAAAGTACTACAAATGCAAGGGCTTAGCAGAGTAAGGCGGGAGGTCGTGTGAGCGGGAGTGGGACCGTTTCAAGAGCAGGTGACTCAAACAGACTCAAGACTCTTCACTGTGCTGTCATTGTGGGAATATACAGGATGTGTTCAAGTGAATTGAACACATATTCACTTGAACACATATTCACTTGAACACATCCTGTATATTCCCACAATGACAGCACAGTGAAGAGTCTTGAGTCTGTTTGAGTCACCTGCTCTTGAAACGGTCCCACTCCCGCTCACACGACCTCCCGCCTTACTCTGCTGTCTGCTGCTCTTTTTCATCACTGTCAACACGTCACCGTTGCATACGTTTATGAGAGGTTTCAGCACCGGCTGGAATAATAATAATAATAATAATAATAATAATAATAATAATAATAATAATGTGAAACGAGTGCGCCGAGACAGAAAGAAACAAGCTCAGGCGACGCTCGTCGAGTCTCTTCTTCGTGGTTGTTGCACTGCGCCGTGTTGGCTCCAGGACGCACTACCGCCCCCAGCGGATGAGGACCATAACGACAAGGACAACAGCAGCTCATAATTCAGTACAAACACAGGCAGGTGCACAGATAGGGCCCACATGGGACTTGAGCCCCTGCTGCCCTTTTGCCCTCAGAGTCAAAAAGTGCACTTTTTTGACTGGTGTTAATTGTAATTTTCTTTTTTCTTTATTTGTTATTGAAATTCTATCAAATATAAAGCAATCACTAGTAATGACTAAACAATAATCAAAAAAGCATTACTGCTATGATAACTCACATTCCAACGCTTGACTACAATCATCATTGTTTGCCAGGATTTATCCCGACAACCAATAAGTTATGCTTTTCTGCCTCAATCATGGTTGAAACATGCAGCCTAATCATACATCAACGCACATTCCTCATGCTCAATGAGAATTGTGGTGAAAATAATGTCACAGATGTAGTTCACGGCAGCTGCAGATTGGAACGATTGTTTAACTCTTTTCTAAGTTTCCGTTTTCATCTGCATCTTGGAATGGGTCCCGAGTACACACACAACTGATACAAACCAACAGTAAGTGATCCTAAGTACACAGAAAACCAAACATGAACTATTTGGAACAGGTGAACCAGTCATCCACCACTGGTCGAGAGACAGTTCTTAAAATGTGACATTAACTGCAATTTCAATCACACATTGTTTCAAAATTCAAGATTCAAGAAGTTTAATTGTCATAAGCATGTACAGGATGTGTGTAGTGAAATTAAAAAGTGCCGATGCCCAGCGGAATGTGCAAAAGTTCAGAGGCAGACAAATCATGTGAATGGAGACAGATAGACACACAGTCTGAGTCATCTTCAACCTTGCCCCAGCTGTTACAAGCTACAAGCCTCAAGGCACCTGTCATTCAAGAAGAAAAAAATAAATGAAGGACACGAAAAACAATGTTATCAGATGGGTTTCTTTTACTAACTGTGCAAGGACAATTCTAAGAAACTACATGTGCATGTGACACAATAACATTGAAGAATGACCAACACATTGACTGATGCTCAGTCTTGTATAAAGTACTTTGGTAGAAAGTCACCTTTTAGAAATGTACTTGAGTAAAAGTCTTAAAGTATCTGATATTTACTGTACTTAAGTATCAAAAGTAATTTTCTGACATTAAATGTACTTAAGTATTGGAAGTAAAAGTAAAAGTAAAAGTCAAAGTAAAAAAAAAAAGTGAACGGTTAGAATTTTGATTATGAACTTTATTGTGGTTCCCACACCTTCAGCATTCAATTCAATGACTTCAGGCACAATTCATTCAATTCAAGGACCAAACAGCATATTTTGAGAGAGCTGACATCAACAAAGAGAAAAGGGGCTCCTTGATCCGTGGCAATAACCGTTACATCACTGAATGTTTTTGATCATAAACAACTGAGGCACTTCATCCGGTAGGAAGAATCTATCACTCCAACGTACGAAAACATTTCTTGCAAATACGGCCACGGGTGTGAAACGTTATCTTCGTCACCGAGTTCACTGCTGTCATCGGGCTGCTAGTGGTCTGTTACCGGGGTTGTAACGTCAGCAGCCGAGCCTGCAGCAGGTGCTTCCATGATGGCATCAGTCGTTGATTCTACTGACATGCGGGACTTCTTACGCACGAAACACCAGACGCGGACGGACGCTTTCGTGCGCGCGGACTGAACCCACCAGACGCGCAAAGCGCACGCGTACTGCTGCGCTTACTTCCACTCCCATGTTACCAGACGCGGGAATTGATTGATATTGATGCTATGATCACACTTTAGTGTGATTAAAACAAATATCTAAACTATATAGAATGTTAATAATAATAATAATAATAATTTATATATAAATATAATATTAGTGCTGTCAGTTAAACGCGTTATTAACGGCGTTAACGCAAACACATTTTAACGGCGTCAATTTTTTTATCGCGAGATTAACGCTATTTTGGCCTAGTGTAGTTTTTTTTCACAAGCTGTTGCAACAACTAGTAATGTTAGAAAAACTACAACACCCACAACGGATCTAGCTAGACCGGAAGCAAAACAACAAGCACGCCGTTTGGGCTTGAGCAAGCCAGAGAGTAGTAGGCACGTTACGTTTTGAGTGGATGGCGAGCGCGAAACGCCGAAATGGATGCCAATAAGATTCTGAATGGAAAGTTTACTTTTAAACAAGCAGTCGCGCTCACTGGTGATTACTGGACGTCCCTCAGTAATCACAACTACCTCGGGGTCACAGCCCATTACTTTGATCCAGAGTGGAAACTTCAGTCGCATGCTTTGACTGTTATGAAGACAGAGGAGAGGCACTTCGCTGACGCGGTTGCAGAGCACTTTATGAAAGTAGCAAGAGAGTGGGACATCGAACACAAAGTTGTCTCACTGACAACAGATAGTGCACGTAATATGATTGCAGCGGCCAGGCAGCTCCCCTTTGAGCACATGCCGTGCATCGCACACAGTGTGCACCGAGCCGTCACGGTTTCTCTAACCAACAGCCCGTTTGATAACGCATTGGCAAAATGCAGAAACGTTGTTGGACATTTTAAGCATAGCCCAGCAAACCAAGCGGAGCTCGAGCAGCAACAAGTCGCACGTCATAAGAAGAAAGAGTCACTCGCACAGGAAGTCTCCACCAGGTGGAATAGTACCCTGGAAATGATCAAGCGTGTTCAGCGGAATGCTGAACCTCTGAGAGATGCACTGGCCCTGCACACAACCAACGTCGCCATGCCAACAGCTACTGAGCTGGAGAAACTGAAGAAGCTCGAGGCTGTGCTGGATCACTGCAGGTAATTTATTGTGTATCCCTGTCGTGTGTATATCTGTTTGTTTAATAATCAAAGTAGGTCTGTGTCAGAACAGTAATGTTAATGATTGGGTGTGTGTTTATGTGCATGTGGGTAGGCTATGCATAATGCATGTGTGAAAGATTGGAGTGTGTGTGTGCGTGTGAGTGTGGTGAGTGAGTCAGTGAGTGAGTGAGAGAACTCTGTGTAAATTACAGTAGGCCTTACTAGTTCCCCACTAAAGTGCTTCTCTATATTATTGCAGGTATGTGTCTGAACTCCTGGGAGGAGAGAAGTTTGTGTCTTGCTCAGCGGTGCTGCCAGCGTTGTGTCATCTGTCGCGAGTGATGGAGGTCACTGAGGACGACCCAGCTTACATGATCAAGTTCAAGGGAATCTTCGCAGCAGACATGGAGGGTCGTAAGGAGAAGACCAACATCACATGGCTGAGAGTTGCGACAGCACTTGACCCAAGGTCAGTTTGCCATGCTTCATTCTTACACTCATCCTCATTCTCAGCATTGTGTTTCTCTCAGTGTGTTTGTTTTGTTAGGTTGCTTGCTTCTTTACTTTGTATTTTTGAATTTAGCACTGTAGAGATAGGGGTATTGTCGTAATTTTGATATACCTGTCCTGCACCTGTACTTGTGTTAAAGTTGCATTTCATTTCATTTCAAGGTTTAAGGACCTCAAGTGTCTGAGCAAACCTGACAGGGCTGAGGTGTGGGGTACGATCCGCGCCTTGCTCCAGGAGATGGAGAGGGAGAGGCCTGCACAGCCGGATAACCAAGTCACGCCTGAGCCTCCTACGAAGAAACCAACTCTCATGCTTGCACACGAGTCTTCATCTGATGAAGAGGAGGACAATATTGAGCAATATCTGGAGCGCTACAAGGCAGAGCCTCTTATTGGCATGGATGACTGTCCCCAGGAATGGTGGTCCACACATGAAGGGGCCCACAGTGAAATGGCCCGCCTTGCACGCAAGTACTTAGCAGCACCGGCAACATCAGTACCTTCTGAAAGGTTGTTTTCAGTGTCTGGGCATGTTGTACAAAAGAAGCGAGCTTCCCTGTTGTCTGAAAATGTCAACAGGCTTGTCTGTTTGAGTAACTGGCTCAAAGCAAAAAAGTAGTAGGCTAGGCTTACCTTTTACTGGTAACCTTTTACTGTTACTGTTGATTTTTTTCTGAAATAAGAGGCTGGGTTGATGAGCCTCTGGTTAATAAAGAGCAGTAGCCTGACTGCTATGTTCAAAGCAAACTTGAGAAAAAGAAACTTGAAAGTATTAAGCGATGGTTTAGTTTACCTGACATGTGCACATTTGCATAAAGCAAGCCAATCCACTTTTGTTGATAAGAGCATTAAAATGAGAAAAAAATAATGGGACAAAAAGAAATCAAGGAAAGTTTAGAATAGATAAAAATGTGCGATTAATGGTGATTAATTGTGAGTTAACTATGACATAAATGCGATTAATCGTGATGAAATATTTTAATCGTTTGACAGCACTAAATAAAACATACTCAAGTAAAGTAGAGATCCCCGAAAAAAATACTTAAGTAATGTAACAAAGTATTTTTACTTCGTTACTTACCACCCCTGCCTAACGTAGTGTGTTTGTGTTCAGTCATACACTTTATTCATCATTCATCCAGATTCCCTCCTCGTGGGAGTCCTGCTGCAGTGGATCATCAGCAGCTGCAACCACAGTGTCTCTGATGAACCGCGAAGACCCACAATCCATCTGATAGAAAGGTGTGGTGGGATTACCACTTCCCTCCTCCTTGAAGAATAGGGAGATCATTGTCTTCAGGTTTATGTAAAGGCTCCTCTACACTTTCTATCACTGTGGTTCCACAGCACAGTAGTAGAGAGCTGTGTCTGCCAGGGTTAGCTGTGTTATGGTGAGTTGAGTCGATGTTCTGGATGTTGTGGACTGGTAACGAGCGTCAGGAATATGTTCTTCACTACTCCATGATCTTGCTCCTTTATAGAGTATAAACTGAGGAGCCTGGTTAGAACGATGTCTGTACCAGTAAAGGTAAACATCTTCATCACTCGTATCATAGGAGCATCTGAGTGTCACAGATTCTCCCTCTTTTCCACTGACTTTCTTTTCATCAGGAGTGATGGAGTCCCCAGCTATCAACCCTGGAAAAAGTCAACATTAGCATTGTAATTATATTAACGATATTAACAAGCAAACAAATAATAACAAATCAAACGATTCATACCTCACTGTGTGCATTGGTGATGTGGTGTCTGACACAAGACACACACACACACACACACACACACACACACACACACACACACACACACCACACACACACACACACACACACACCACACACACACACACACACACACACACACACACACACACACACACACACACACACTTATTGTATTTAGTATTATAGTATACTATAGCCTATAGCACAATTTGATTGGCAATGTATACATTTGGTTTGTTTCAGACAGACAGAACACACAATTGTATCTGTGGTAAAGGATCTGATTCTGTTTCTGCAGTGGCCTTCACTGTCTTTTCCAACAAGCTATTCTGTTTTGCAAGCAAATATTGTCAAACTAAATCAAATGTCAAATCTCTGTGACATGCTTCTATCTAAATTAACCTATCATTAACAAATAACAAATAATAACTCAGCAGAAAAGAGCTATCATGCTCACATTGACAGCCCTAGTTTACTGAATGCTAATGTACATCAGCCTAAATCCACATTGCTCTTTTGGCAAGAACTATACAAACCTGTTCCTATTTCTATAATGGGGAGCCCACACCCACCCACATGACACAGCAACTGCCCTGATTCAAATGAGGGAGAATGGAGGGTGTAACCAGGGTGGAGTAAGACATTCTATGGAACCCAATTAGAATTATGCCTCATAGCCTTGTGAGCTCATACCGATCTTGCAAGTCCATGTTCTGTTTCCATAGAGACAATGAGTGCAACAGTCCGCCTAATTCCACAACAACCAACAAGGGCAGTGTATGCATTGATGGAGCCATTAAAACAAGATAGACTGGTGCGAAGGCTGATGAGAATCAAACCAGAATCAAACCACACAATACAAAAATGTGAAAAAAGAAATACTAAGAAAAACTCAGTTGCAATGTTCCCAGCATGTTTTCAGGTGTAGGGAAGGATTCTGTAGACTCTTTAAGATAGGTAGCTCATTTGACCATCAAGGGACCACACAGAGAAAAAGTTTGGTTTACAAGTGAGCCCAACGCAGAGGAGGTTGTGAAAGACACCGTTCAGAGCAGGGTAGGAAGGAACGTATGGAAAGATGAGCAATGTCCTGTGGATATGTGTAGACTCGGGGCGAACCAAAACGAAAAATCTTGTCCGAATATCAGAACACACAGGTTCAGATATTTGCAATATAAAGCGTTCGGGTCGACCTTCCCGATTGAGTGGGCCGAGTAAGGCAGCCCTAGAGTCAGACAGATTGTCGAGTGGGGAGCCCTTAGCTATATGTGACTGACAGGCAAACCAATAAACCAATCAGAGAAGAGATGCCCTGATGTGCCAGAAATTAGGTGGGAGTGGTCTCAAAGCATAACTGTCCCATCCATCACAGTAAACTAGAAACAGATATTTGATATTTCATGCTTTTTGGCGACACCTATGGCAAAAAGCGGTAATTGCATCCAAACAGTGTCAGTTTACTCTAGCACAGACTGAAAAAACAGTACGTCACTTCCACTTATGCTCTCTGGTGGACATCCATGGGACCAATCACTGCTGGGTGATGGAACATTTTAAATATTGCGTGGGAAAGGCGACTTGCCACCCAGTCCGTAATATCCAAAGTACTACAAATGCAAGGGCTTTCAGCAGTTGACCATAGGTTCAGTGACCATTGTGTTAACTCGTTAGTCGATAGATAGTGACTTTACAGACATTTATTTCCATGAAAATCTCGAAGATTTTCATGGAAATAAATGTCCAATAAGTTTAATTGTCACATACACATACAGATTTGCAGTGAAATGAAAAAGTGGCGATGGCCAGCGGACTTTAACAAATTACACTCAAATGATTTGAATAGATCAAATAGGCAGGCTATTGATCTTGCCTCCAGCACTTTTAATTGGCCTATATCAATTGCAGTAACCTTACATATGGGTTAGGAATAAATAATTACAATTATAAATAATAATTTGTAAGAGAACAAATGCTTCACAAAATTAAATGAGACCACTAAAAATGTTGAAAGGCAAACAACGGTGGAAAAACAACAACTCTATAACAAGCTGTGCATGTTTATTTGACATTCACACTCACACTGAATAGGACAAATCCGCATTCCAAGTCTGGCGGTGTTACGTAAAAACTGAAATGCCTAAGCAATGGCATTCAATCACAGGGCCACTGGTTTTACAGTCGTATTCATGGATTCACTGTAATATATTATCTAATGTTATAGTGGCACTACATTATATAAAGCTAAAAGAAGCCTATATTTTCAGTCAAATTGAATGCACGTTGTCATACTGTGAAAAGGGAATTTAATAGTTGAGGCGGTCGCTCATTTAGAAGAGGTGTTGTGCCTTGCTTATGGACGGCTCTTGGAAACCCTGGTTATTATGTATAATTAGATTAGATTAGATTCAAATGTATTGTCATTGCACAGCACAAGTACAGTACAGCAAAAAGAAGTTGGCATCTAACCAGAGTGCAAATGAGGCAGTAAAGTGCATAGTAATAAATAAATATATATACGGTAAGTACAGTAAAAATGTACATGAGTGTCATACAGGTATGTAAACAATGAATGTGTAAACTATAGGTAGAGGTAGTTAGTTGTGATTACAGTGCAAGGCAGTTGAAGACATTGATGGTGATAGGATATAGTCAACAGAGTTCAGAGTTCGTATGGAGGCCCACCACCGTTGTGTTGTCTGCAAACTTGATGATGGTGTTGGTGCCATATATAGGAGTGCAGTCTTGGGTGAAGAGGGATTAGAGGATTGAATGTGACTGAATGAACAACTCATATGCCTGCACTCACCATCCCCTTTGCTGTCCATACCATAACAGACTGGCATTGTTGTTGGTGTGTATTAGGATGACTCATTAGTCATGTAGGGCAACAAAAGGAATGAGGAATATTTTGTGACACACCTGTCTTGTATAAGGGTGGAGCGATAATCGAGATAATTTGTCTTCTAAAGCTGCTCAAGTACTGATACATCCACATACAGGCTCTTTACAAAGACAGCATAACATTGCTTGAGTTCAGCGCTCATGATGTTTCAAAATGAATTTTAGATTCATGTTGGAATTCAGAGTACAAATCATTAAAAGACTTTTATAAATAAGAAGATATCAAAAGGAAAAAGATTTTTGTTTTGGGTAAGTACAAGTAATGTGTTTTGTCTTGATGTTTAATGCTTGGTTAACAAACGCGGCATGATGTCTGTGATATGGAAATAGTTTTGTATAAGAGTTTTGTATAAGATTATGAAATAAGTGGCCATAGTGTTTGATGGTCAACAATTACAAATATTACCCACTGCACATAATTGCTTGGCTAGTGCCATTGGTAACCTTTGCATACCTTTGAAATTATTTGATATCAGATCAAAATTGTTTATGTAGAAATATTCTTTGGAAATAGTTTTACTGGTGAACTTTTTATTTGGGGGTTTTTCTTCTTATTATAATTTTTTATGTAACAGAATCCAATCAACTGATGACTTTTTACTTTCAATATTTATTTGAATATTTAACATCCATTTCATTCATATCATTTTATTAATTAATATCATGCGTTATAGATGGCTGAACACAGGATGGCTGTGAAGCAATCCATGATAACACGCTAGTTTTATGGGTAAGTCAACATATTAAATAACGTTACCTGATTGTCCCTATATATCTGCATCATTTGTTTAATTGTAGGCTAGGCCTATATTTATTTTTTCACGATAGTTCCACTTGAATCACTTGAATATTTTGCAATAAACTTCATGATATGAGAAAACAGTCTTCTTTTCATTTGTCAAGTATTATTCACAGTACTACAAAAACAGGCTTTACCATGTGTTTATTTTATTTAGACGACTTATTGAATTACAAGATACCAATAGCGTGAAATACCAAAACATGCGATATTGTTCTATATATATATATATATATATATATATGTTAAAGGACCTACAGTATATCAGGACAGAGGATTTTGTTGCCCAGCCCGGGAATATACACCGTTTATACATGAAAATATCTGTATGGGTGTGTCTCCATAAAGTACCCAAAGTGATAAATCTACCATATGAAAACAGGTGTCATCGATGGCTACACCCGCTGAGATCACACCTACAAACTCACCTGGATCTACCACAATGGACGGAACAATTTATACGACCTCAAAGACACAGACAACAAGTTCAAACACTGAAAACAATCAATCAACTCAAGCCTCAGCTCCTCCCTCCATCTTATGTGTTGGTAGTTACAGTAAAACATGCTTTTATGCAAGAGTATATCAAACAAACAACTGAGAATGCCACTCATTGGCATGCACTGTTGTGACAGTGGTGAGTTTAATAATTTATCAAGATGCAACACCGAATGTCAATGCAGCTGATATGTCTGAATGTCTGAAAAAGGATTCTCTATTGATAAAATGGATGATACTATGGAAATGTATCGTCCTATTTCCATTCCGTAGTGCGATTTGATCTAAAACCGGGAAAAGTATGAGTTGATTTTTGACCGCACTAAATTCCCTTGCATTCAGGTAAATTTTTTTAGTTAATGATATTAACAAAGGAAATCATGACATTGTAAGCAATTACAATGGCAAAACTACATTTGCACTGATCGCACCGACTGTTTTGCAGACCTTCACCAACTGGAAACACCACTACAGTCGAGGTGGAGCTTGTGTTCAATGAGACAGCCTCACCTGAAGACATCCCTTCAGCTAGTGATGTAGTGGAGACCCTGAGAAATGCTGCAGCGTGTTCTGTTGGAAATATCCTATTTGATCCTGACTCTATAGCTATCATAAGTATGCTAATACTGACCTGCATATTATTGTACAGTGCTAAATATAACAACAGAAAAAAATTCAATTTGCATAATAAATTGCTGATAATAATGTGCCTTTCTCAGAAACTCCAAACACGACAACCCCAACAACAACAGCCACAGTTCCTCCTCCGTCTTTTAAGTTGGAGGCTACAATATCAGAACCTTTCACCCCAGAGTTAAGAAACCAAACAAGTGCAGAATTTCAACAGCTGGCCTGGATTGTTATTGTGGTGGTAGGTTGATATTTTCTTATATGTTAACACTTTCACTGAGCTTTTATTGCATTTCATTCTTTCATACCCTTCCCATATATTCCATATTAATTCATTAAATCAGTATGCCGACAATATTTGTGGTTGTTGTTTGCTATATTTTGGTTTATCTTTTTGAATGTCTGGTCTTATGAGCGGTAATTGCATACTACACTTGATTATTCCAAAAGCATGAACACAGTTTATGTGGATTTCATCCAGTTATGGACTGAGATGTGTCATTCTTTCCTCAACATTTAGGTTAAAATGATGTTAATGCCATCGATTCGTTTTGAAAGTGTTTTACATGTTTTCTCCGTTTCATGGTCTTCCCATAGTGTGACGGGATCTTTCAGGATGAATATGGGCCGGATTTCGTCGGCACTAATGTCCTGGAATTCAGGTAAATGTTCCTGCTCAAATAACGGTCATTGTCAATAGTTTGAATTTAAGCTATTTTGGGACATTTGATTTATTGCGCTACATTTATATTGTTACACGTGTCGTTTGGGCATTACAACAATGCATGAGGGTATAGGCCAATAGAAATGATCAAACACTATATTCAGTACTCCACACTTTTGGGTCAAAAAATACCATCACATGATATGGCTTTAAAAATATATATATATTATGGTCTCTGTGCTGAGCTTTCAGCTCAGCACAAACCTTCAAGTCAAGCCGAACTGTATCATGAATGCAATCTGTTTCTCAGACCTTCACCCAATGGAAACACCACGATTGTAGAGGTGGAGCTTGTATTCAATGAGACAGCCTCACCTGAAGACATCCCTTCTGCAAGTGATGTAGTGGAGACCCTGAAAATTGCTGCAGTCAACACCTCTGCTGGCAGTTTCTCATTTGATGCTGACTCTATTGTCCTAACAGGTACAGTATGTTAGATCAAAGAAATAGTAATGGAGTCACCTTTCTGTTTTCTCAACAAACAATGTTAAAAAACTAACAATGTTACAGGAATTCCAGGAACTGTTTTACCAAGCTCAACCATGGCACCCATCACAACCACAATGACCTCTTCGGCCATAACATCGGTTCCAACAACAACTGAAAACAATGCCGCCGTAACAGTTGTAACTGGAATTTCTGCTCCTTCAGCTTCTCCTCCATCTTTTAGTTTGATGGCTACAATAATCCACATTTTTGAACCAGAATTATTAAACAAGACCAGTCCCCAGTATAAAGCTCTGGAGTCAAGTGTTGTTAGAACGGTAAGTTTGATATAGTTCTGTTTACGTTTTTATTGGGAGAATGCTAGTCGTCAAGTGTCTTGGTTCTGACATTTTTTCTCTTTACAAATTTTATGGAATCCTTTTTCAAAGGCTTTTAAATGTTTTTAACTTTTCAATATTTTCTCCATAGTGTAATAGAATCTACAGGACTCGATATGGAAATGATTTTAGCCACACTAAGGTCCTTCAATTCAGGTAGAAAGTTACTGTAAATATAAACAGCATAGGCCAACACATATTTTGTGTTGCTTTACCACAATGTGAATGTCATACTATATTCCAACCTACCATTCCAAATCTCAACTGATAATAAATAATCACTGTACTCCTGTCTATGGACAAGCTTCCTGCCACTTAATTTGAATTGTTGAATCATAATGATGACTTATTTTTCAGACGTGGCCCTGCTGCTGTCCGTGTGGAAAACACTATTGCTGATTTGGAGCTTGTATTCAACGAGACCACTCCGAGTGCAAATATTCCTCCAGCAAATGAAATTGCAGAGACCCTGATGACAGCTCCAGTAAACACCTCTGCTGGCAGTGTCACATTTGTTAATGGAACTATTTTTGTCACAAGTATGTTTTAATTTTTATGCATTTACCAAAAGATTCTGTTTTAATCCAAATATATTTAACACACATATCATATCATATCACTACGTAAATAACTGAAACAAAAATGTGCCGATACAGGAATTGAAACAACTACAACAACCATTTCCCCGACAACACAACAAGCAGCGACGCAAGCAGCTTCAACTCCAACCCCCACTACTACGGAGGTGACCCTGGTTAATGTTCGCGTGGTATTCCGCTCTGTCGGGGAGACCTTTACAGCAGCCCTTTTGAATCCCTCATCAGAAGCCTTCCGAGTTCGAGCCACAACAATACAATCTGAGGTAATTACAACTTTTAAGTGGGCGGCTATGTTTAAATAGGGATCCAGTGAGCCCCACGTTTTGCCCTTGATAATTAGTGTTAAAATGAGGGTACCCTTCCCTCCTGTTGTCTGTGGCTACTCTACAAAACTATGCTCTGTTGGTGAAACACAGAATTTTAAGAGATGTCAAAGGTGAATTATCCAAACAGTGCTTTACTTATTTGTCACCTATAATTTTTTTTTGCACAATTGTCAAATATACAAAACAAGAATAATCTCTAATCTCTGGGGAGACTATAGACCAATGTTTCTAAAAGCTATACTATATAGCTGGTAAATTAATAATAATAATAATAACAATAATACATTCGATTTTTTATAGTGACCTATGGTGCTTGATTTGAACTTGAAATTAACAAACTCTTTTGAACTAACTGTATTTTCTTCCTTGCAGCTCCAACCTTTCTACCAAAGAGCATTCAATACCTTCAAAAGCTTGCAAGTGGTAGCTTTCAGGTACTTTATCAAGCCTCGAGTAACTGTTCACATTGCTTAGCAACCGTTAACGAAAAGAAAAGCATGCTATCATATTATAGAAAAAAATGTGATGTGAATGTGAAAACAAAACTGTGTTTTTACAAAATTGTACAAAAACGAAACATAACAAGAATTGATATTTTCCCATAGACTTCCAATGTAAATGTACTTCTGAATGGCACTCATGCAGCTCAGTTCACTGGCTACACTAATATTTTGTGAAGTTAAAACAATTTTTTTTTCCAGCAATGGATCAATCATCAACGCCGTTGATACCAAGTTCACTGTGGCTCCTTCTATTGAAGACATTGCCAATGTTCTGCTCGATGCCGCAGGAAAAATCACAACTTTTAACATTAACACGAGTTCTATTTTAGTCAATGGTATAGGTAAGATATGGCAACACATATGTTAAATAAGACCTGGAATTGAGGTGTGTGTGTGTGTGCCTGGTGTGTCCGTATGTGGCGAGCAGTGATGTCTGATGCAAGACATGCTATCTCGTAAAACATTTGCACGGCGTCAGTGCCATTGTTATGGTCTTTCAGATGAGTATAGTGGGAATCTGCACAAGAATGCGACTGCTTAGATAGTGTTGTACTGTGTCAATAGATGGTCATTTTGGACATCATTACACAGATGTGATGTATGCTGAAAGCTTGGCAGCATTGACTGACAGAATAAATAGGGTTGCGACCATTTGAAATCCAAAAGCACTGATGTCATGGGATAGGTGAATGGATGGATGATTGAATGGAAGGATGGATGATTGAGTGATTGATTTACACACACAAACCCTTGATACAGTTATAGCACTGCTAGATAAAAATATTATCTCCCCTTCTTCACAGTATTCTAACATTAACTTATATTTTTGTGTTTTGTGTTTTACTCTTTCGTACAGAGACGCAGTCGGGTGCAAGCGGGTCAAGTGGAATAAATAAAAACTGTGCCTTCATTACATCTTTGATGGCACTTCTCCCATGGCTACTTGTGTCAAGCTAATCACAGAACTTGGGTGGTCACTGAAGACAAACCCAAAACAACACATATCAAGAAGGAACAATATTAACCAAGAAAAAGTGACTAATATACAGTATATACTAAATGAATGCTATTTAATCTACAGTACAATATTTTACCCAAGCAAAGATATCATTCACTTTCCTTGTACACAATTGTTTATTCTCTTAATTAAAAAAAATAAGCTATCATGTTTCCTCTTTTATCAGGTATTATAGAAAACAGGTTTAAATATAGACTACTTTATAACTTTTATGGGGAGCTATTATCAAATGGTTAGTATTGCATCACAGTAGCATATTGGCTTACACAGTTCCAATCCAAACAGTCACTTAAAACATACAGTAGGCCTACATCTGAAGAAGAAGATCTTTATTAGTCCACACATATTGGTCACACAACACACAGCGGCGGCCACCAAACACACACGCGCATGCAGGGAGGGTGGCCCGTGGAAATGCGTCCTCTGCATTTAACCCATCCTGCTGCCCCTCCAGGGGCAGCCACATCTTGGTCAGGGATGTGGACAGGAGATCTTCACATGTTTTTAATTGGGGTTCTTTTTACTCTGTAAGGAGACCCCACGGAGCACGGGGAGAACATGCAAACTCCACACAGAAAAGCCGGGAGATCACCCACCTGGGCACCCCACAGTCAACAGCGCCCCAGGACCTTCTTGCTGTGAGGCAGACGTTGCTGTGGAAGAAGAGGAAGAAATCTTGAGAGAAAATTGCCAATTGTACAAACACACAACAAACACAATGGGAAAAATATCGTTTTTTTACACCTTCAACTATGTTTGCTAACATTTCAGTTGATATAACTAGTATGAGCAAAAATGATTGCAGTACCATGCTTGAGCGCTAGACAGCGTAAAATACATGGGGGTGAATAGAGCTAAATGCTATAAAATGAGAATATTCATCTTCAGCTATGCATGGGCTATTAGCCACTACTCTGCAAATAACACAATCTATGGGTTATCGTGATAATTAGCAGCACTATTTGCAGATGGATGTGATATGACCTTTTTAGAGCAGTTCTAGCGCTGAGGCTGCACGACATGATGAGCTTCTGGCAGCAGTTATCTTCCGTGATGATGGATGATTTAATATTCTATTGCTCTGACCCAAACAAATAAGTTGATGCAATGTTATGCCCATCAAAAAACGTCATCAAACACATCATACATTCATAGCTGTCACGGTCTCGACCGTGTCTCCGGGCGCACGGTGTTGGTGGGCGTGGCTCCGGGCTCCGGAGCCGCCCCAGCGTCAGTAGCGGCACCTGCGCTGCGCTCGTGCCTGCCAGCAATCACCAATAAGTCTCCTTATAAAGACCCGGACTTTCCACTCACTCGGCGTCGGAGCATTATCGTCATTTCCCGCATGGATCGCGATCGCCTCCAGCCAGCCGATCACGTCCTGCCTGGCGGCCCCTGCATCTGCCTACCTGTCTGCTGCTTTCCTGTGTTCCCCTCCCGCTGGCTTCACTCCCATTTCCTCACGTATTCTGTAAATAAACACCCCCTACTGCATAAACTGAGTCTGGGTCTTGCGTTTGGGCCCCCCACCGCACACACCCCTAACAGAATGCTCCGACCAGAAGTGGACTCAGCAGACTCAGAGCCAGAGTATATCAGCCTCTGGGAGTACCTCGGCATCCGGTGCGAGCCAAAGCCGAGGTATAAGGCTCCCAGGCGTCGAGGCAGGCACCCCCTGGCTCCCGGGTCCCGGGTTGGACCGCAGCAGCCTCGGTTTCCCGCTGATGGGTCGCAGCCATCCCGGGTCCCGGTTGGACCGAGCAGTCGCCGAGCTACCTGGGGACCCGCCTGGCCCTGGGGGGGCCCCGTAGTTTCCAGCTGGCTCGTAGGCGTCAAGGCAGGCAGCCCCTGCCGGTTCCTGCTGCTGGGTCGCAGCCATTCCTGGCCCCTATCCCGGCTGGACCGCAGCAGCCCCTGCTGGTTCCTGCTGCTGGGTCGCAGCCATCCCTGGCCCCGGTCCCGGCTGGACCACAGCAGCCCCTGCCGGTTCCTGCTGCTGGGTTGCAGCCATCCCGGGTCCCGCTGCTGGGTCGCAGCCGTTCCCGGGTCCCGCTGCTGGGTCGTTCCTGGGTCCCGCTGCTGGGTCGCAGTCATCCCCGGTCCCGTTCCTGATTCCCGCTGCTGGGTTGCAGCCATCCCCGGTACCGGTCCCGGGTGGACTGCAGCGGCCTCCCGTTCCTGCGGCTGGGTCGCGGCCGGCCCCTGTCCCCGCTCTGACGTCGCCGGTGTCCTCCGCCCTGCCTCCAGGTCGTCCACCTGAGGGTCCCTGCTCGGCCTCTGCCCTGCCTCCAGGTCGTCCACCTGAGGGTCCCTGCTCGGCCTCTGCCCTGCCTCCAGGTCGTCCACCTGAGGGTCCCTGCTCGGCCTCTGCCCTGCCTCCAGGTCGTCCGCCTGACGGTGCCAGCCCGGTGATCGTGGGTCGCCGGGAGGCTCCCGTTGAGGGGGGATACTGTCACGGTCTCGACCGTGTCTCCGGGCGCACGGTGTTGGTGGGCGTGGCTCCGGGCTCCGGTACCGCCCCAGCGTCAGTAGCGGCACCTGCGCTGCGCTTGTGCCTGCCAGCAATCACCAATCAGTCTCCTTATAAAGACCTGGACTTTCCACCCACTCGGCGTCGGAGCATTAACGTCATTTCCCGCATGGATCGCGATCGCCTCTAGCCAGCCGATCACCGCCCTGCCTACCTGCCTACCGGTTCCTGCATCTGCCTACCTGTCTGCCGGTTCCTGCGTTCCCCTCCCGCTGTCTTCACTCCCATTTCCTCACGTATTCTGTAAATAAACACCCCCTATTGCATAAAGTCTGGGTCTTGCGTTTGGGTCCCCCACCGCACACACCCCTAACAATAGCGTTGCATAGTTGAAAGGATAACACGTTAGAATCAATTTTAGGTTTTGTTCCATGTGATTCGTGTTGTATTGTTGTTTTCCGCTGGGCATCGCCACTTTTACATTTTACTGTACATCCTGTTTGTGTCGTGACGATTTAACTTGTTGAATCATGTTTAACATAATGGGAAGTTATAGTGTGGCTGTATGGCGGCACCAGTATTGTGTAGTGCTCTCATAGCATTACATACTTGAATGTTAGTTTAGCAAGCCAAACATGCTTGCTAAACTATTCTTCTTTCCTATCTGAAGAATATTGAATGTTAGTTATTAGTGTAACAGATGCCAACTGAGCTAGCACGCTAGTTGGCGGCAGTACGTGGTAAAATACTCACAGGAAGCCTGGGCTTTTCGGCTCAGTGGTTTGAGCGTTCGACTCCCATGCCGGTGTGTTGTAGTTGACGAGGTGGCAGGTTCGAGACCCGCGAGTGGTCGAATCGGCCTCGGCTACATTAGCACTGAAGTGCATCAGTTAACAAAAGGGTTTTTATAGAACATTATAAACATATCCCATTATTGAACAGATATGTATGGTGCATCCCTACTTAACTTAGAACATTAATCGAAAACAGCAACGGTAAATAAGTGAACGAACAATGTGGTGACGAGTAGTTGGTAACTCTACAGTTTAAGCGCAATTGCAGTTTAAGCTCAATTGCACCCCTGGTGGTTGCTTCACACATAGACACATCCCCTTATGAGAACATGTTTGGTGCATACTGTTGAGGAAAAATGCTTCCATATTAAAATAAACAATGCTGCTATCTAGCGGCAAGGCAGTGTGTGTGCATAAGTAAGATGGCAGGCTTTATTTGTTATTGTAGCACTCAAAAACCTTCCTATTGATATGAATATGTATGACTAGGGTCAGTGCTTTACAGGTCAAGGTCTCAAGAAGAAACCATTAAATGTATTCTTAAATTCAAAGGTAGGGTATCAAGCATACACCAGAGTTTAAGTGAAAAAATATGTAATTTTGGACAAACGTGTGCTGAAACTGAAACTGGTGAGGTGACCCAAAAAGGACTTTTTTTTTTTTTTTTGCCTGACAATTATGAAAATCAGCGTGCAACCCCCTTCAAATTCAATCCGAAGCTATATGATATGCTACATACCTTGCCTGTTAATGTAGGAACAACCCATTATTTGCAGATTCTTGGTTCTTGCTAGGCTTCAGGTAAGGTTATATATACTGTACATTTCCAATATAAATAAATAATCCTAAAACAGGAAATTTGAAACCTTTATTCATATTTCGCTTTGTAAACTCCATTGTAGAACCAATGTAGGTGGAAAACGGAACAGTTTTCTAGATGTGCCGTTTCAGAGATGAGCTCTAAAATATGGCTGAACAGTCTCCAAACTGCAAGACAAGACAGACTTCAGTTTTAAGTCACAAAAACATGCAATAATGGACCCTTCCAAGAAGCTGGCGCTTTGTAGAAAAAAAGCAAAATAAGGGTGAAAAGGAATGTGGATGCAAGAACGGTTGGACAGACATAGGCATCAAGGATGGTCTGTTCTGCAGAGCGAGTTGGAGGGAAATAAATAATTTTGACTGAAAATTACTCCTGAAACTCCTCCTCCTTGTTTTCCTCTCACCCATGTCTCATTTGTTGTAGGCTGCTGTCATTGCCAGTTGCAACACCTTTCACACGACATGATTTTGACTTCCCCACAGGTCCAGATATTTAACCTTCTAGAGATCCTGCAACGGATCGGCAAGCTTCTATCACATGAGCAGTTCACACTACACGATCATCGCTCATTGGAAAACGCTACGATATGCTTCCGATTTGGGGCTTTTGCTCGCCATTTCCAAAAACGTGCTGGCGGCTGGAAAATCGGGCTAAATCGGGCATTTTTTCTTGAGTCCATACATTGCAACAAACAATGATATCAGCAACACTCCTAAATAAGATTGCTCTGGAGGCGCAGGCCAAGTTGAGCTAACAGTTTGGTTATCAGCCAATCAGGATGAGATATTCATTAGAAATCTCTGCCCAGCAATAATATTTTTTATTGCAGGTCCAATTGAATGGGCTATTTATTTTGTGGGTTTTTTTAAATAAATAAATCAGATTAAAACAGTTTGAATTGCGATAATCTCAGGATAGACTGGGTGTGTTTGATTGACTGATGTTATTACAAAACACTTACTCAAACAAAGGGCTGCCATTCCACTTCTGTCATTCCAAAATAGTTCATGTGAATGCCTCGAAACTGGTTAAGTGAGTGACTCCAGTGGTTCTCTGAGAAACATGAGCTCAGGTTTCATTTTATTCTTTTTATTGGTCGGTTCATAGTAGGGCCGAACGATATGGTATTTTTTTGGTAATGTTTGCATCTTGATTTTCATAAAAATCATGAGGTGACATTCTGGAGAAAAAAATAGGGCGAGGCCATCTCAGCAGCACTACAATACTTTCGCACAATTTATCTTTACCAAGAAACTCCTGCGATTTGGATATTGCACTTGGCCAAATTGCTTTTCAGATGCAATTTTCAAATGATTAATTGTTCAGCCCTAGTACACTGTGAGGTCAGTAAGATAATACTGCCCATTTCATGTTCAGGTTTAGAGAAGGAATAAATTCATGTAACTAGATTGCTATGAATGTTTGAATGCCTTGACCATGCTCACCCGTTGCCAGGGACATCTCATTGAGTTAAACCAGGGACTTTGGTGAGTCTTAAAACCAAAATCCATTTGTTGGATCCAAGACAGGGTGCGGCTAGCACTTATCAGAAGTGGAGGACAGAGAACGTGGGCAGCACCACGACATTGTTTCTCTGTGAAATAGCTATGTACAGTATTTGGCTTTAAATTGTATAAAACTAAAAATATATAAAATATATCAAAATCTGTTTAGATAAGTATAAAGATTTTTTGTTCAGTCGCTCGAACTAATGTTGAACTAGGATCTATGGGGGTAATGTGAGTCATTGTCATAGAAACAGTAAATAAAGCACAGAGATGCAGAGGTTTTTTTCTCAAGGCAAAAACACTTCATCCCAGTGCCCTGGAAGTGTGTTTCTGCCAGAAAAAGGTGCTATGTGTACACCGGGCCTCACATTTCAATATGTAGGTGAATATAGGCCTTCTTTCATGCATGTGTGCTACACTAATCTCTCTTTTGTTCATCATTTATCTGACTACAAATATCATTGTATGCCAGAATCTTTCATGACAAGTTAGACACCAGCAGCAGTAAAACAAGCAGTAAATCAATCATGGTTAAAACCTGTAGCCTAATTAATCATAAATCAACGCACAAAGGCTCAACTAGAATTGAAATTAAGGTCTCTGGGGAATCCCAGAGGTAATTCCGGACACCTTCAGACTGTTTCAGATCAGTTCCTGTTTTAAAACAAACATAACTGAGGTCTGAGTAATCTTAACCGCCACCACAGCTATTACCTTAAGCATTAGGTCACCTGTCATTCAAGAATTATAAACAATTAAACAATTAAAGACAATTGGTGGAAACTCTGGATCTAACATAACATCTCAGCTCATGTTTCAGTGATCCGGCTCAACCAGTTGTACACAGTATACTGTAAACTGTAATTTTGGGTGCATTGGCAATCTTTGTTGAAAAACATTTCTTTGACTAGGTTGGTATACGTTTTATCCCATTTGAATAATAAAGCAAGTTTAAGGTTTTCAAGGTCACACCCGACCATGTCTGTCAGGCCATGGTGGAGAATCGGTTTCCTTGCCAATTGGGGAACACTGAATCTTTTTCCACTTTCAAAGTACAATTACAATTAAAGTTGGTCGGCCATTATTGTGTTTTAATTTATCATCCTCCTGGTCCAGCAGGTCAGTTTTTATCAGAGTTTACTGATTTCCTGACTTCTATTATTAAGATGGACAAAGTGTTATTACTTGGTGATTTTAAGTTGCACATTAATTATAGCCACAGAATTCCTTAACGTTATGGAAACTTTATATTTCAAGCAGCATGTCTATGGTCCTACTCTTATGTGTGGTCATACTCTGGACCTTGTTTTTTCCTTGGGTCTAGACATTGATCGTATCCGTTGTGAGGATATACTGATCAGTGATCATAAATGCATTACTGTAATGGATTACTGTAACTCCCTATGTTTTTGGCATTAGTCAATCATCCGTGTCACATTTACAACTGGTCTAAAATGCGGCTGCCAGGCTTCTAACTGGCTCCAGGAAGAGGGACCATATCACCCCTGTGCTGGCTTCTCTTCACTGGCTCCCCATACGTTAGCTCTCGCTTATTTATCAGAGCTTCTCTACACCCCTGCAACCCCCAGGGTCCTTAGGTCATCCAATAAAGACCTCTTGGCCATTTCACAGTTTAGATTGAAGCTCAAGGGAGATTGTGATTTTGCAGTTGCTGCGCCGAGACTATGGAACAACCTTGCACACTCAGTCAGTTCTGCCCCTCCATTGACACTTTTAAGTCCAGGTTAAAAACTGACTTCTACTCCTTAGCATTTGTATCCTCCTGACTGTTCTTTTGTGTGTGTGTGTGTGTGTGTGTGTGTGTGTGTGTGTGTGTGTGTGTGTGTGTGTGTGTGTGTGTGTGTGTGTGTGTGTGTGTGTGTGTGTATGTGCACACGCATGCTGTTGTTGCCCTGTTCTTGATTTGTGTACTGTATTCTTTCTATTTGATGTTCTTTTCATTTCATTGTATCCCCACTCTCTTGACAAAAGAACAGCCCTTTGGTCAACTGCAGTTGTTTTTAAATGTGCTTTACAAATAAACTTAATTTGATACTCAAGATGCAAGTGAAAAGCAATATTTTCAGATAGTTTCTGCATTCAAATGTATTTTGATAACATTTCTAGCAAGAAATGTAAATTTTATTTTCAGAATCTTTGTTCAGTGAATATATTTGCTGTTTAGTTTGTTAGTTAAGGCAACATTTTCTATTGTTGCTATGGTGGTTGCCATGCATGCTGCTATCGATGAAAGGACGTAGCTTCCACATAGCAAGAGAAACTATCTGGAGAGCAATTTGCTGGCAAATTAGATGTCATGTGTACTGTATGTGTAATTAATGCACTAATGTGTGTCATCCACAATGTATCCCCTTTGGCAAAACACACCCACATGACACATCAACTGCTCTGTTCTCCACCTTACTCCACCCTGGTTACAGGGTGGAGTGAGTAAGGAATGTTCTGGAATCAGATTATACTGTAACCAGTGTAGCATGCAGGTATTTTATTTATTTGTTGGTACATATGCCTTTTAGCCTTGTGAGAACATCCTGATCTTGAAAGTTCACATTGTGTTTCTCTTTGCAGATCAGTCTGGGCCCGAGCTTGTTGAAAGCCTTTTCCAAAGATTGAAAAAGGAAAGGACGAATCAGCACTAGGGTTTCAGTTCATAATGGACAAGAAGCACCACAGTCGGCAGAATTTCAGAGGGCAAGGGGGAAGTTTTAATTTCACTTGCAATTCAAAAAGATGCCGTTTAATTCAACATTTGTGCACTGTGAACAAAGATGTAGCAACTAATGGAATAATAACAAATAACAATAAAATACTTCCTGAAGAGTAATAGAGTAATAGACGTCATAGATATATTATATAGAATACTATTTAGAAATTATTTATGGAATACCAAAACAAGAAAAATAAATAATAATACATATTACATGAAGAACAAATTTATTATTTATTTTTTATTTAACCTTTATTTATCCAGGCAAGCAACTAAGAACAAATTCTTATATACAGAAGCAGCCTGACCAAAAAGCAAAGGCCTTTTGAGGGAGGGAAATCATTTTTGTGTGTGAACATTTCGTGTCTGGAGGGACCCTGGTATAAGGGAGGAAACTCCCATGCTCAGATTGGTGGAAGACACAGGAACTAACTGATTTCTATTACTAAACTATTACAATTACAGTTGTGTAATTTGTAATAGTCAGAAAATATTATTATGGCTAAACTAGTTTTACATTTTGGTCTTCCTGTTAACGGTTGTCATTCATGGTGATGATGAAAAAGCTAATATTAAAATAATAAGGATAGTGGTGGCAGTATGAACAAAGTTAATAAGTTGATATTGATGTTAATAAGGCCTATTGGATTATGCTGGAATGTTACTGTGGCAGTATAATACATTTGTGTTGCACATGAGCTTATATTAATACTGGTAAAATAGCAGCTCGACAAAATAATGTAAAATAAAAATACATAAATAAACAATTACATTCCTGTAATTGGAGTAAAGGGTGTGATGCTACTAACAAAGTGATTGAACCAAAAAAGATAATTTTTCCCCTCTTTTTATGCAAAATGGTAAAGCCACATTGTAAAGATCATGTGTTAAAAGGCGGGATATAATCACCGGGACAACAACCTTTTGTGGTAGTGTGATGGACCTCTATTCTCGGGGATGAAAACAGACAACAGACAAGGTTATGGTCACGTAACCGGTCACAGGGGTTTTATTTAAAGGCGTAGAGACAAAAAGGGAGGGGGGAAAATCCAACTTAAATTCTTCCCGGACTAAGGTATGCTTCTTCCAATGGCTTCAGGGGTGTAGTGTAGACGACAGGGGAAAAGGGGTGTGAAGGGTTAGGTAGCACACACAACAGTTCACTCTTCTATAGTATTTCTCTTCAATACTGATGTTTCTCTTGTTCTTGCTTCTCCCAGTGTGTGTTTTGGTGTTTTGGGGGGAATGGGTGTTGTCCGTGGTCCTGATATCCTCTACCCCAAATTATCAAGTCAATTACAATATCAATATCAATATCAAGTAATTCAGACATAGTCTATGTGCGCTCTGTATATTTATATATATATTTCAAAAGGGCAGTCGAAGTAATCTTTATTATGCTAGATGCAAAAAAACTGCAAAGCTGATTCAAAACGAGGCGCATTTGTTTTCATGTCACCGTGACACATGAATAACGAGTGGATTAGCGATGCTGTTACAATCAGCGAGATAGCAATAACAGAAACCTGGATGTATTTTTACCAACTTTCTTGGCAAGGAGGATGGCTTATATGTGTCACAGTGCACACAAGTGGGTCATCGAGACACCTTCAAGTGGGTAGCTCTTTTGTCATGGAGAAGCACATCCGCACTGTGCTGATTCAAGTCAGCTATGTGTATGGAAAACTCCAATAATAATAATGCATCACAAATGTCATGAAATCTACAAAGTAGTTTGACATAAACTATAAAGTAATCACCACCACAACAACAATAATTAATGAATGAATTCGCGACTAAAAGATTGTTTAGATAGGTGATTGGACCAATTTGCACTATTTATCTGTTTTAGAGGCACTTTGAAACAGTCACACATTTCTTTTCTTTTGTTATCTCAATACATTGGAGTGTCATTTTGAACTTGAGTCTTACATTCCAAATGAACAGAGAGGACAGTGCAAAGTATACAGTAAAACTGGACCGACCTGTCGCCGTCAACAAAAGTTGCCACCTCTGCCTTACTTTGAGCCAGGAAAAAACCCTGGCATGTGATAAAAAGGAAATCATTTTTAAGAAATTAAGTAATGGAGATGTTTACGATTGGATTTGAATTGAATGAACCTTTTAGAATTTCTGATGATACTATCTTTAGTTATACTAACTTCAGTAAAATAAAGTGGACAAGATACATTATGAAACATAAATATTTGGGTAATATGGTCGCATCTTGAGTATCTAAAACCAATGTGGAGTTGTTTAAATTGCAGAATCAAATACTTTGGGTGGGGTAACCTATGATTTAACTTAGTATTTCAGAGTTTCAGCTCTCAAACAACCGATATAGCGGAGCCCGATTGAGAGTAGTTGCATATGCTTTGCGGATGCTCTTGTTCTCCTTTACTGCAGAACAAATCATATTATACTTGTATTTAAAGGTTCAACAATTCATAGTGGTGTTTTCCGGATTGGTCGAGTTCATATCACTAAATAGCAGGTTGTGCACGTATACATTCCGTAGAAAAAAACCTGTTAATCCAATCGCCTTCACGCTTAGCAGGAAACACTTCAACAGAGGTGGAGTAATACACAGGATAATATAATTATATTTATGATAACCTGTGTGCATGGTAATTATATATAATGTGCTTAAATAAAAACCTCATCTGCTTAGACTTGCTGTCCAAACCATAACATACTGGCATCATTGTTTGTGCACATGAGGATGGTCCATTAGTCATATAAGTCAACAAAAGTGGAATGAGGAATGTTTTGGGACACACCTGTCTTGTAAGGGTGGAGCGACAATCGAAAGAATTTATTTATAAAGCTGCTGTCTTGATGCATCCACATAAAGGCTCTTAACAAAGACAACCAAACATTGTTCACGTTCAGTGCTAATGATGTTTAGAAATTATGTTTAAATTAATTATGCAATTCAGAGTACAATTTATTAAAAAAGCAGATCTATAAATAAGAAGATATTAAAAGGCAACTGACTTTTCTTTTGGGTAAGTACTTTAACAAACGCTACATGTGCTCTGTTATATGGAAATAGAGTTGTGTAGATCAAAGATCAAATGGACAAGTGTAGTGTTTGAATGGTCAACAATTACAAATAGTATCCACTGCACATAAATGCTTGGCCAGTTTCATTGGTTACCTTTGCATACCTTTGAAATTATAGACATTACAACATTGAGCTTGAACATTGTAGAAGCAAAAAATGTGTTTATTTACATTATATTTTACATTTTACTGCCAACAACACAATAACTGGTGAGAAAAACTGTGAAATGCTTGGCAATATATTTTGGGGTTGTTCAGCAATATTTTTGTTCTGTAAAATATCCAATCAACTGATTAATTTAATACATTTCATGCATTATAGATGGCTGAACACAGGATGGCTGTGGAGAAATCCATGGTCACACTGCTAGTTTTAATGGGTAGGTCAACATATTAGATTTTTTAATATTTAAACATTTCTTGTTCATCCCTATATATATACAGTATATATATTTGTTTCATTGTGTCACCTGTGTATTTAATTAGAACCTTTTGAGACTTGATTTTACACAAGCTATGTTAAAGATTAGCCTATAACTTTTGAATCGAGAAAAATGATACACAGTCACATGTTTTTTATTTAACAATGGTAATTGGGAATAACTCGACAAATTGTAATATTCATAAAATAACTGCTCTGCTTGAAACTGTTTTATGATTACCATGATAGTTTTCATATACATTTTTCTCTATAGTTTAAATTGAAATCTACTATATGTTCAAGTTCTTAATAAAATGAGAAAATACTTAATACATAAATTTCACTTCTCAAGTATGTAATTCACACAGGAATATACAAAATAGGTATTACTATGTGGTTATTTGTTTATTGAATGACCAGAAAACATGCTATATCATTATATAGATCATTATCGACATATGAAAAACCTATAATGTAACAGAAGATTTTGGCCACATTGCACAACCTTAGAATAACACCATTCATTCATGAAAATATATGTATTGGTGTGTGTCCATAAAGTACCAGGAAATAATCTAAATGTATTAAAACAGCTATCACGATGACTACATTCGCTGAGATCACATCTACAAACTCACCTGGATCTACCACAATGGATGGAACAATTTATACGACCTCAAAGACACAGACAACAAGTTCAAACACTGAAAACAATCAATCAACTCCAGCCTCAGCTCCTCCTCCATCTTTTGTGTTGGTAGTTACAGTAAAATATGCTTTCATGCAAGAGTATATCAACCAAACAACTGGAGAATGCCACTCATTGGCATGCACTGTTGTGACAGTGGTAAGTTTGTAAATGATCAAGATGCAACACTAAACATCAATGCATGAATATGTGGTTTTGAAATAATTAATGTATATTAAAATAATTCTGAAATGTTCTATGTCTTATTTCCCATCCTTAGTGCGACTTGATATACCGGGAAAAATTTGGGTTAATTTTTGACCGCACTAATATCCTAGAATTCAGGTAAAAAGAATTATTTAATAATAATCAATGAAGTGTCAGTAACACTTTCTATGTTCCATGTCTGTAATGCATTATAAACATACGTGTAATGCATTAAGAAACACTTAAAGCGTTGTATAATTAGTTGTAAGCACATTTTCATTATGTTTTATAACAAACATAAGACATTATTAAGACATTTTATAATGACTGAATAGGTCAAGTATTATAATGCTTCCTACATTTTTCCCCCCAAGGATCATAGTGTCATCACAGCATAATGTCAATGTCATAATACTTAAAAAAATGTATTATAATAAAATATTATGACACTTGACATTATAAGAAATTATAAAACCCCTTATTAGTGCTTGTAACGACAATTATACAGTTGATGAGAAAGCATCTTAAATATGTTTACAATGCATTATAGACATCGTCAGAGAGTGTTACAAAAAATCTCAAACATTTGAGGCAATTGGAATAGCAAAATTACATTTGCATTGTTCACTGGACTGTTTTTCAGACGTTCCGCCAACGGAAACACTTCAACAGAGGTGGAGCTTGTGTTCAATGAGACAGCTTTGCCTGAAGACATCCCTTCAGCTAGTGATGTAGTGGAGACCCTGAAAATAGCTACAGCATGCTCTTTTGGAAATATCCTATTTGATCCTGACTCTATAGCTGTCATAAGTATGCTAACAGTTAGCAATTTAGATACAGTGTTGAATAATAATAAAATAATATTTAATCTGCCTTAGAAACTACTGATATAATGTGCCATTTTCAGAAACTCCATTCCCGACAACAACAGCAACCCCAACAACAACAGCCTCAGTTCCTCCTCCGTCTTTTAAGTTGGAGGCTACAATATCAGAACCTTTCACCCCAGAGTTAACAAACCAAACAAGTGCAGAATTTCAACAGCTGGCCTGGATTGTTATTGTGGTGGTAGGTTGATATTTTCTTATATGTTAACACTTTCATTCAGCTTTTATTGCATTTCATTTTACACAATCTTCCCATTTATTCCATAGTAACCGATTAAATCAGTAGGTTTGGTATATTTGTTGTTGTTGTTTGCTTTATTTTGGTTTCTCTTTTTGCATGTTTGGTCTTATGATTGGTAATGGCATACAGTAGTAAACTTGATTATTCCAAAAACTTGTACACAGTTTACATGGATGTCTTCCAGTTAAGAATTTTGTAATTTTTTTCATCAACATTTAGGTTAAAAGTGACGTTAATTAAATCCATCTATTTTGAAATGGTCTGACATGTTTTCTCTTTTTCATGGGACGGCTTTCGTGAACACTAATGTCCTGGATTTCAGGTAAATGTTCCTGCTTAAACAATGATCATTGTCGATAGTGTGAGTTTAAGCTATCTTGGGACAATGGATTTCGAATGCTACATTTTAAACATGTATATTTTTACAAATGTAGTTTGGGCTTCAACACAATGCATGAGGATAA
>PIJE02001069.1:0-40570 GCA_002895965.2 Coryphaenoides rupestris | reverse complement strand
AAGAGAGAAATACGAGTTTCATAATTGCCAAGTTGCCTGCATAAGTAGCTGGGCAGGCGTGCAATTCTAAGCATGATACAACATCTGAGAACGAACAACAATGCTAAGTGCCATTAATAAGTGTTAAGACATATAAACACGCAGGTTAGTGCTAGGGGGGGGTTATGTAGAGTCCAGGTGAACTCTGAACAGGTGGGTCTTGAGTCTCTTGCGGAAGCTGGCGAGCGACTCGGCTGTCCTGACATGAGCCGGGAGCTCATTCCACCACTGCGGAGCCAGAACCGTGAAGAGTTGGGACTTGGAAGAGCGATGTTTGGCTGTTTTTAGTGAAGGCGGTACCAGTCGTTTGGCAGAAGTTGCCGAGCGGAGTGCTCGGGCTGGGGCGTAGGGTCGGACTAATTTTTGGAGGTAGGTAGGGGCGGTTCCGTTGACAGCCATGAAAGTCAGTACCAGTGTCTTGAATCGAATGCGAGCGATTACCGGGAGCCAGTGGAGGTTGCGGAAGAGGGGGGTTACATGGGAGAATTTAGGTAGGTTGAACACGAGGCGTGCTGCTTGCGTTCTGGATGCGTTGTAAGGGCTTGATTGTTGAGGCGGGGAGTCCAGCCAGGAGAGAGTTGCAGTAGTCGAGACGAGTGATAACGAGCGCTTGGACCAGGATCTGCGCTGCTTCACGTGTGAGGAAGGGCCGGATCTTGCGGATGTTGTAGAGAGCAATTCTACAAGATCGGGCCACAGAGGTAATGTTGGCGTTGCAGGACAGCTGGTCATCCAATACCACGCCAAGGTTCCTTGCCGTGGGTGCAGGGGAGACTTCGATGTCCTCGATGGTGACAAGTAGGTCCATCTGAGGGCAGTCTTTACCCGGTATGAAGAGAAGCTCAGTCTTGTCGAGGTTGAGCTTCAGGTGGTTGGCGGTCGTCCATCTGCTGATGTCGGCCAGGCATTTTGAGATGCGTGTTGCGATGTGGGTGTCTGAGGGGGGGAAGGAGAGAAACAGTTGGGTGTCATCAGCATAGCAGTGGTAGGAGAAGCCGTGGGATGTGATTACGGAGCCGAGAGATCTAATGTATAAAGAAAACAGAAGGGGTCCCAGTACTGAGCCTTGGGGTACTCCGGTGTCAAGGGTGCAGGGTCTGGACAGGGAGCCATTCCATGTGACCTGATAAGTGCGATCTGTCAGGTAGGAGGTGAACCAGGATAACGCAGTTCCAGTGATGCCAAGCTCTGCCAGGGTGGAGAGGAGAATCTGGTGGTTCACTGTGTCGAAAGCGGTGGACAGGTCAAGGAGGATGAGCACGGATGAGAGGGAAGAGCTTCTGGCGTCGCGAAGGGACTCTGATACTGCAAGCAGGGCCGTCTCCGTGGAATGCGCCGCTTTGAAGCCTGACTGATGAGGGTCGAGCAGGTTGTTCTCGGAGAGATAGGATGATAGTTGGGTGGAGACAGCACGTTCTATGGTTTTGGAGAGGAATGATAGGAGAGACACAGGTCTGTAGTGTCGGACGTCGGTGGTGTCCAGGGTGGGTTTCTTAAGGAGTGGCTTGATTCTGGCGGTCTTGAAGGCAGTCGGAAGACTGCCTTCAAGAAATCCATCTATTTTGAAATGGTCTGACATGTTTTCTCTTTTTTATGGTCATCCCACAGTGTGATGGGATCTTTGAGGAGGAATATGGGACGGCTTTCGTGAACACTAATGTCCTGGATTTCAGGTAAATGTTCCTGCTTAAACAATGATCATTGTCGATAGTGTGAGTTTAAGCTATCTTGGGACAATGGATTTCGAATGCTACATTTTAAACATGTATATTTTTACAAATGTAGTTTGGGCTTCAACACAATGCATGAGGATAAAGGACAATTTAAATGATTTTCAGACCTTCACCAACTGGAAACACCACTACAGTCGAGGTGGAGCTTGTGTTCAATGAGACAGCCTCACCTGAAGACATCCCTTCAGCTAGTGATGTAGTGGAGACCCTGAAAATTGCTGCAGTCAACAGTACCTCTGCTGGCAATATCTCATTTGATGCTGACTCTATTGTTCTCATAGGTATGCTCAAACCTTCCATTTTTGATTCAAGGATAACAGTAAAAGCCATTGAATATCATGATGATAACAAATGCCTTGTTGTTCAAATATGACACTTTTCTCTGATTCCTGCACATATGCACAAATACACATAGTTGCCAATAATATGTTCCTTCTCAGAAGTCCCAATCACAACAACAACTACGACAACCCCAACAACAACAACTACGACAACCCCAACAACAACAGCCACAGTTCCTCCTCCGTCTTTTAAGTTGGAGGCTACAATATCAGAACCTTTCACCCCAGAGTTAAGAAACCAAACAAGTGCAGAATTTCAACAGCTGGCCTGGATTGTTATTGTGGTGGTAGGTTGATATTTTCTTATATGTTAACACTTTCATTCAGCTTTTATTGCATTTCATTGTTACACAATCTTCCCATTTATTCCATAGTAACCGATTAAATCAGTAGGTTTGGTATATTTGTTGTTGTTGTTTGCTTTATTTTGGTTTCTCTTTTTGCATGTTTGGTCTTATGATTGGTAATGGCATACAGTAGTAAACTTGATTGTTCCAAAAACTTGTACACAGTTTACATGGATGTCTTCCAGTTAAGAATTTTGTCATTTTTTTCATCAACATTTAGGTTAAAAGTGACGTTAATTAAATCCATCTATTTTGAAATGGTCTGACATGTTTTCTCTTTTTTATGGTCATCCCACAGTGTGATGGGATCTTTGAGGAGGAATATGGGACGGCTTTCGTGAACACTAATGTCCTGGATTTCAGGTAAATGTTCCTGCTTAAACAATGATCATTGTCGATAGTGTGAGTTTAAGCTATCTTGGGACAATTGATTTCAAGTGCTACATTTTAAACATGTATATTTTTACAAATGTAGTTTGGGCTTCAACACAATGCATGAGGATAAAGGACAATTTAAATGATTTTCAGACCTTCACCAACTGGAAACACCACTACAGTCGAGGTGGAGCTTGTGTTCAATGAGACAGCCTCACCTGAAGACATCCCTTCAGCTAGTGATGTAGTGGAGACCCTGAAAATTGCTGCAGTCAACAGTACCTCTGCTGGCAATATCTCATTTGATGCTGACTCTATTGTTCTCATAGGTATGCTCAAACCTTCCATTTTTGATTCAAGGATAACAGTAAAAGCCATTGAATATCATGATGATAACAAATGCCTTGTTGTTCAAATATGACACTTTTCTCTGATTCCTGCACATATGCACAAATACACATAGTTGCCAATAATATGTTCCTTCTCAGAAGTCCCAATCACAACAACAACTACGACAACCCCAACAACAACAACTACGACAACCCCAACAACAACAGCCACAGTTCCTCCTCCGTCTTTTAAGTTGGAGGCTACAATATCAGAACCTTTCACCCCAGAGTTAAGAAACCAAACAAGTGCAGAATTTCAACAGCTGGCCTGGATTGTTATTGTGGTGGTAGGTTGATATTTTCTTATATGTTAACACTTTCATTCAGCTTTTATTGCATTTCATTTTACACAATCTTCCCATTTATTCCATAGTAACCGATTAAATCAGTAGGTTTGGTATATTTGTTGTTGTTGTTTGCTTTATTTTGGTTTCTCTTTTTGCATGTTTGGTCTTATGATTGGTAATGGCATACAGTAGTAAACTTGATTGTTCCAAAAACTTGTACACAGTTTACATGGATGTCTTCCAGTTAAGAATTTTGTCATTTTTTTCATCAACATTTAGGTTAAAAGTGACGTTAATTAAATCCATCTATTTTGAAATGGTCTGACATGTTTTCTCTTTTTTATGGTCATCCCACAGTGTGATGGGATCTTTGAGGAGGAATATGGGACGGCTTTCGTGAACACTAATGTCCTGGATTTCAGGTAAATGTTCCTGCTTAAACAATGATCATTGTCGATAGTGTGAGTTTAAGCTATCTTGGGACAATTGATTTCAAGTGCTACATTTTAAACATGTATATTTTTACAAATGTAGTTTGGGCTTCAACACAATGCATGAGGATAAAGGACAATTTAAATGATTTTCAGACCTTCACCAACTGGAAACACCACTACAGTCGAGGTGGAGCTTGTGTTCAATGAGACAGCCTCACCTGAAGACATCCCTTCAGCTAGTGATGTAGTGGAGACCCTGAAAATTGCTGCAGTCAACAGTACCTCTGCTGGCAATATCTCATTTGATGCTGACTCTATTGTTCTCATAGGTATGCTCAAACCTTCCATTTTTGATTCAAGGATAACAGTAAAAGCCATTGAATATCATGATGATAACAAATGCCTTGTTGCTCAAATATGACACTTTTCTCTGATTCCTGCACATATGCACAAATACACATAGTTGCCAATAATATGTTCCTTCTCAGAAGTCCCAATCACAACAACAACTACGACAACCCCAACAACAACAACTACGACAACCCCAACAACAACAGCCACAGTTCCTCCTCCGTCTTTTAAGTTGGAGGCTACAATATCAGAACCTTTCACCCCAGAGTTAACAAACCAAACAAGTGCAGAATTTCAACAGCTGGCCTGGATTGTTATTGTGGTGGTAGGTTGATATTTTCTTATATGTTAACACTTTCATTCAGTTTTTATTGCATTTCATTGTTACACAATCTTTTACATTTACATTTACATTTAGGGCATTTGGCAGACGCTTTTATCCAAAGCGACTTACAAAGAGTACATTTGTTGAAGGAGAGGCAGCAATATATCACTGTGGTACCTGAAGATAAGAATAGAGCTGTTTTCGAGCATTCCTATTTACGAGACGAATAGAACGAGTTTCATAATTGCCAAGTTGCCTGCATAAGTAGCTGGGCAGGCGTGCAATTCTAAGCATGATACAACATCTGAGAACGAACAACAATGCTAAGTGCCATTAATAAGTGTTAAGACATATAAACACGCAGGTTAGTGCTAGGGGGGGGGTTATGTAGAGTCCAGGTGAACTCTGAACAGGTGGGTCTTGAGTCTCTTGCGGAAGCTGGCGAGCGACTCGGCTGTCCTGACATGAGCCGGGAGCTCATTCCACCACTGCGGAGCCAGAACCGTGAAGAGTTGGGACTTGGAAGAGCGATGTTTGGCTGTTTTTAGTGAAGGCGGTACCAGTCGTTTGGCAGAAGTTGCCGAGCGGAGTGCTCGGGCTGGGGCGTAGGGTCGGACTAATTTTTGGAGGTAGGTAGGGGCGGTTCCGTTGACAGCCATGAAAGTCAGTACCAGTGTCTTGAATCGAATGCGAGCGATTACCGGGAGCCAGTGGAGGTTGCGGAAGAGGGGGGTTACATGGGAGAATTTAGGTAGGTTGAACACGAGGCGTGCTGCTGCGTTCTGGATGCGTTGTAAGGGCTTGATTGTTGAGGCGGGGAGTCCAGCCAGGAGAGAGTTGCAGTAGTCGAGACGAGTGATAACGAGCGCTTGGACCAGGATCTGCGCTGCTTCACGTGTGAGGAAGGGCCGGATCTTGCGGATGTTGTAGAGAGCAATTCTACAAGATCGGGCCACAGAGGTAATGTTGGCGTTGCAGGACAGCTGGTCATCCAATACCACGCCAAGGTTCCTTGCCGTGGGTGCAGGGGAGACTTCGATGTCCTCGATGGTGACAAGTAGGTCCATCTGAGGGCAGTCTTTACCCGGTATGAAGAGAAGCTCAGTCTTGTCGAGGTTGAGCTTCAGGTGGTTGGCGGTCGTCCATCTGCTGATGTCGGCCAGGCATTTTGAGATGCGTGTTGCGATGTGGGTGTCTGAGGGGGGGAAGGAGAGAAACAGTTGGGTGTCATCAGCATAGCAGTGGTAGGAGAAGCCGTGGGATGTGATTACAGAGCCGAGAGATCTAATGTATAAAGAAAACAGAAGGGGTCCCAGTACTGAGCCTTGGGGTACTCCGGTGTCAAGGGTGCAGGGTCTGGACAGGGAGCCATTCCATGTGACCTGATAAGTGCGATCTGTCAGGTAGGAGGTGAACCAGGATAACGCAGTTCCAGTGATGCCAAGCTCTGCCAGGGTGGAGAGGAGAATCTGGTGGTTCACTGTGTCGAAAGCGGTGGACAGGTCAAGGAGGATGAGCACGGATGAGAGGGAAGAGCTTCTGGCGTCGCGAAGGGACTCTGATACTGCAAGCAGGGCCGTCTCCGTGGAGTGCGCCGCTTTGAAGCCTGACTGATGAGGGTCGAGCAGGTTGTTCTCGGAGAGATAGGATGATAGTTGGGTGGAGACAGCACGTTCTATGGTTTTGGAGAGGAATGATAGGAGAGACACAGGTCTGTAGTGTCGGACGTCGGTGGTGTCCAGGGTGGGTTTCTTAAGGAGTGGCTTGATTCTGGCGGTCTTGAAGGCAGTCGGAAGACTGCCTTCAAGAAATCCATCTATTTTGAAATGGTCTGACATGTTTTCTCTTTTTTATGGTCATCCCACAGTGTGATGGGATCTTTGAGGAGGAATATGGGACGGCTTTCGTGAACACTAATGTCCTGGATTTCAGGTAAATGTTCCTGCTTAAACAATGATCATTGTCGATAGTGTGAGTTTAAGCTATCTTGGGACAATGGATTTCGAATGCTACATTTTAAACATGTATATTTTTACAAATGTAGTTTGGGCTTCAACACAATGCATGAGGATAAAGGACAATTTAAATGATTTTCAGACCTTCACCAACTGGAAACACCACTACAGTCGAGGTGGAGCTTGTGTTCAATGAGACAGCCTCACCTGAAGACATCCCTTCAGCTAGTGATGTAGTGGAGACCCTGAAAATTGCTGCAGTCAACAGTACCTCTGCTGGCAATATCTCATTTGATGCTGACTCTATTGTTCTCATAGGTATGCTCAAACCTTCCATTTTTGATTCAAGGATAACAGTAAAAGCCATTGAATATCATGATGATAACAAATGCCTTGTTGTTCAAATATGACACTTTTCTCTGATTCCTGCACATATGCACAAATACACATAGTTGCCAATAATATGTTCCTTCTCAGAAGTCCCAATCACAACAACAACTACGACAACCCCAACAACAACAACTACGACAACCCCAACAACAACAGCCACAGTTCCTCCTCCGTCTTTTAAGTTGGAGGCTACAATATCAGAACCTTTCACCCCAGAGTTAACAAACCAAACAAGTGCAGAATTTCAACAGCTGGCCTGGATTGTTATTGTGGTGGTAGGTTGATATTTTCTTATATGTTAACACTTTCATTCAGCTTTTATTGCATTTCATTTTACACAATCTTCCCATTTATTCCATAGTAACCGATTGAATCAGTAGGTTTGGTATATTTCTTGTTGTTGTTTGCTTTATTTTGGTTTCTCTTTTTGCATGTTTGGTCTTATGATTGGTAATGGCATACAGTAGTAAACTTGATTGTTGCAAAAACTTGAACACAGTTTACATGGATGTCTTCCAGTTAAGAATTTTGTCATTTTTTTCATCAACATTTAGGTTAAAAGTGACGTTAATTAAATCCATCTATTTTGAAATGGTCTGACATGTTTTCTCTTTTTTATGGTCATCCCACAGTGTGATGGGATCTTTGAGGAGGAATATGGGACGGCTTTCGTGAACACTAATGTCCTGGATTTCAGGTAAATGTTCCTGCTTAAACAATGATCATTGTCGATAGTGTGAGTTTAAGCTATCTTGGGACAATTGATTTCAAGTGCTACATTTTAAACATGTATATTTTTACAAATGTAGTTTGGGCTTCAACACAATGCATGAGGATAAAGGACAATTTAAATGATTTTCAGACCTTCACCAACTGGAAACACCACTACAGTCGAGGTGGAGCTTGTGTTCAATGAGACAGCCTCACCTGAAGACATCCCTTCAGCTAGTGATGTAGTGGAGACCCTGAAAATTGCTGCAGTCAACAGTACCTCTGCTGGCAATATCTCATTTGATGCTGACTCCATTGTTCTCATAGGTACAGTATGCTAGATAAAGGAAATAGTAACAGAGTTATCTTTCTGTTTTCTAAACATATAAAACGAATTATCTTACAGGAAATCCAGGAACTGTTTCACCAAGCTCAACCATGGCACCCATCACAACCCCAATGATCTCTTCTGCTCCATCACCCATCACTTTGGTTCCCACTGCAACCTCAACAACTACCAACACACCAACTGAAACTGATGCCACCATAATCGTGGTAACAGGAACATCCCCAACAACAAGCAGTCCAATGGGTTCCACCAAAACATCCACACCAACTGAAACTAACGCTGCAACGGTCACAACCGGAACTTCTCCCACAACAAGCAGCCCAATGGTTACGACCAAAACATCCACACCAACTGAAACTAGTGCTGTAACAGTCACAACCGGAACATCTCCCACAACAAGCAGCCCAATGGTTACGACCAAAACATCCACACCAACTGAAACTAGTGCTGTAACAGTCACAACCGGAACATCTCCCACAACAAGCAGCCCAATGGTTACGACCAAAACATCCACACCAACTGAAACTAGTGCTGCAACGGTCACAACCGGAACATCTCCCACAACAAGCAGCCCAATGGTTACGACCAAAACATCCACACCAACTGAAACTAACGCTGCAACGGTCACAACCGGAACTTCTCCCACAACAAGCAGCCCAATGGTTACGACCAAAACATCCACACCAACTGAAACTAGTGCTGTAACAGTCACAACCGGAACATCTCCCACAACAAGCAGCCCAATGGTTACGACCAAAACATCCACACCAACTGAAACTAGTGCTGCAACGGTCACAACCGGAACATCTCCCACAACAAGCAGCCCAATGGTTACGACCAAAACATCCACACCAACTGAAACTAACGCTGCAACGGTCACAACCGGAACTTCTCCCACAACAAGCAGCCCAATGGTTATGACCAAACATCCACACCAACTGAAACTAGTGCTGTAACAGTCACAACCGGAACATCTCCCACAACAAGCAGCCCAATGGTTACGACCAAAACATCCACACCAACTGAAACTAGTGCTGTAACAGTCACAACCGGAACATCTCCCACAACAAGCAGCCCAATGGTTACGACCAAAACATCCACACCAACTGAAACTAGTGCTGCAACGGTCACAACCGGAACATCTCCCACAACAAGCAGCCCAATGGTTACGACCAAAACATCCACACCAACTGAAACTAGTGCTGTAACAGTCACAACCGGAACATCTCCCACAACAAGCAGCCCAATGGTTACGACCAAAACATCCACACCAACTGAAACTAGTGCTGTAACAGTCACAACCGGAACATCTCCCACAACAAGCAGCCCAATGGTTACGACCAAAACATCCACACCAACTGAAACTAGTGCTGTAACAGTCACAACCGGAACATCTCCCACAACAAGCAGCCCAATGGTTACGACCAAAACATCCACACCGACTGAAACTAGTGCTGTAACAGTCACAACCGGAACATCTCCCACAACAAGCAGCCCAATGGTTACGACCAAAACATCCACACCAACTGAAACTAGTGCTGCAACGGTCACAACCGGAACATCTCCCACAACAAGCAGCCCAATGGTTACGACCAAAACATCCACACCAACTGAAACTAGTGCTGCAACGGTCACAACCGGAACATCTCCCACAACAAGCAGCCCAATGGTTACGACCAAAACATCCACACCAACTGAAACTAGTGCTGCAACGGTCACAACCGGAACATCTCCCACAACAAGCAGCCCAATGGTTACGACCAAAACATCCACACCAACTGAAACTAGTGCTGTAACAGTCACAACCGGAACATCTCCCACAACAAGCAGCCCAATGGTTACGACCAAAACATCCACACCAACTGAAACTAGTGCTGTAACAGTCACAACCGGAACATCTCCCACAACAAGCAGCCCAATGGTTACGACCAAAACATCCACACCAACTGAAACTAGTGCTGTAACGGTCACAACCGGAACATCTCCCACAACAAGCAGCCCAATGGTTACGACCAAAACATCCACACCAACTGAAACTAGTGCTGCAACGGTCACAACCGGAACATCTCCCACAACAAGCAGCCCAATGGTTACGACCAAAACATCCACACCAACTGAAACTAGTGCTGTAACAGTCACAACCGGAACATCTCCCACAACAAGCAGCCCAATGGTTACGACCAAAACATCCACACCAACTGAAACTAGTGCTGTAACAGTCACAACCGGAACATCTCCCACAACAAGCAGCCCAATGGTTACGACCAAAACATCCACACTAACTGAAACTAGTGCTGTAACAGTCACAACCGGAACATCTCCCACAACAAGCAGCCCAATGGTTACGACCAAAACATCCACACTAACTGAAACTAGTGCTGTAACAGTCACAACCGGAACATCTCCCACAACAAGCAGCCCAATGGTTACGACCAAAACATCCACACCAACTGAAACTAGTGCTGTAACAGTCACAACCGGAACATCTCCCACAACAAGCAGCCCAATGGTTACGACCAAAACATCCACACCAACTGAAACTAGTGCTGTAACAGTCACAACCGGAACATCTCCCACAACAAGCAGCCCAATGGTTACGACCAAAACATCCACACCAACTGAAACTAGTGCTGTAACAGTCACAACCGGAACATCTCCCACAACAAGCAGCCCAATGGTTACGACCAAAAACATCCACACCAACTGAAACTAGTGCTGCAACGGTCACAACCGGAACATCTCCCACAACAAGCAGCCCAATGGTTACGACCAAAACATCCACACCAACTGAAACTAGTGCTGTAACAGTCACAACCGGAACATCTCCCACAACAAGCAGCCCAATGGTTACGACCAAAACATCCACACCAACTGAAACTAACGCTGCAACGGTCACAACCGGAACTTCTCCCACAACAAGCAGCCCAATGGTTATGACCAAAAACATCCACACCAACTGAAACTAGTGCTGTAACAGTCCACAACCGGAACATCTCCCACAACAAGCAGCCCAATGGTTACGACCAAAACATCCACACCAACTGAAACTAGTGCTGCAACGGTCACAACCGGAACATCTCCCACAACAAGCAGCCCAATGGTTACGACCAAACATCACACCAACTGAAACTAGTGCTGCAAACGGTCACAAACCGGAACATCTCCCCAAAACAAGCAGCCAATGTTACGACCAAAACATCCACACCAACTGAAACTAGTGCTGTAACAGTCACAACCGGAACATCTCCCACAACAAGCAGCCCAATGGTTACGACCAAACATCCCACCAAACTGAAACTATGCTGCAACGGTCACAACCGGAACATTCTCCCACAACAAGCAGCCCAATGGTTACGACCAAAACATCCACACCAACTGAAACTAGTGCTGTAACAGTCACAACCGGAACATCTCCCACAACAAGCAGCCCAATGGTTACGACCAAAACATCCACACCAACTGAAACTAGTGCTGTAACAGTCACAACCGGAACATCTCCCACAACAAGCAGCCCAATGGTTACGACCAAAACATCCACACCAACTGAAACTAGTGCTGTAACAGTCACAACCGGAACATCTCCCACAACAAGCAGCCCAATGGTTACGACCAAAACATCCACACCAACTGAAACTAGTGCTGTAACAGTCACAACCGGAACATCTCCCACAACAAGCAGCCCAATGGTTACGACCAAAACATCCACACCAACTGAAACTAGTGCTGCAACGGTCACAACCGGAACATCTCCCACAACAAGCAGCCCAATGGTTACGACCAAAACATCCACACCAACTGAAACTAGTGCTGCAACGGTCACAACCGGAACATCTCCCACAACAAGCAGCCCAATGGTTACGACCAAAACATCCAGCGTGCTGAAGGGGGGGTTATGTAGAGTCCAGGTGAACTCTGACACAGGTGGGTCTTGAGTCTCTTGCGGAAGGCTGATGCGAGCGACTCGCTTCCTGACATGAGCCGGGGAGCTCATTCCACCACTGCTGAGCCAAACCGTGAAGGAGTTGGGACTTGAAGAGCGATGTTGGCTGTTTTTAGTCGAAGGCGGGTACCAGTCGTTTGGCAGAAGTTGCCGAGCGGAGTGCTCGGGCTGGGGCGTAGGGTCGGACTAATTTTTGGAGGTAGGTAGGGGCGGTTCCGTTGACAGCCATGAAAGTCAGTACCAGTGTCTTGAATCGAATGCGAGCGATTACCGGGAGCCAGTGGAGGTTGCGGAAGAGGGGGGTTACATGGGAGAATTTAGGTAGGTTGAACACGAGGCGTGCTGCTGCGTTCTGGATGCGTTGTAAGGGCTTGATTGTTGAGGCGGGGAGTCCAGCCAGGAGAGAGTTGCAGTAGTCGAGACGAGTGATAACGAGCGCTTGGACCAGGATCTGCGCTGCTTCACGTGTGAGGAAGGGCCGGATCTTGCGGATGTTGTAGAGAGCAATTCTACAAGATCGGGCCACAGAGGTAATGTTGGCGTTGCAGGACAGCTGGTCATCCAATACCACGCCAAGGTTCCTTGCCGTGGGTGCAGGGGAGACTTCGATGTCCTCGATGGTGACAAGTAGGTCCATCTGAGGGCAGTCTTTACCCGGTATGAAGAGAAGCTCAGTCTTGTCGAGGTTGAGCTTCAGGTGGTTGGCGGTCGTCCATCTGCTGATGTCGGCCAGGCATTTTGAGATGCGTGTTGCGATGTGGGTGTCTGAGGGGGGGAAGGAGAGAAACAGTTGGGTGTCATCAGCATAGCAGTGGTAGGAGAAGCCGTGGGATGTGATTACGGAGCCGAGAGATCTAATGTATAAAGAAAACAGAAGGGGTCCCAGTACTGAGCCTTGGGGTACTCCGGTGTCAAGGGTGCAGGGTCTGGACAGGGAGCCATTCCATGTGACCTGATAAGTGCGATCTGTCAGGTAGGAGGTGAACCAGGATAACGCAGTTCCAGTGATGCCAAGCTCTGCCAGGGTGGAGAGGAGAATCTGGTGGTTCACTGTGTCGAAAGCGGTGGACAGGTCAAGGAGGATGAGCACGGATGAGAGGGAAGAGCTTCTGGCGTCGCGAAGGGACTCTGATACTGCAAGCAGGGCCGTCTCCGTGGAATGCGCCGCTTTGAAGCCTGACTGATGAGGGTCGAGCAGGTTGTTCTCGGAGAGATAGGATGATAGTTGGGTGGAGACAGCACGTTCTATGGTTTTGGAGAGGAATGATAGGAGAGACACAGGTCTGTAGTGTCGGACGTCGGTGGTGTCCAGGGTGGGTTTCTTAAGGAGTGGCTTGATTCTGGCGGTCTTGAAGGCAGTCGGAAGACTGCCTTCAAGAAATCCATCTATTTTGAAATGGTCTGACATGTTTTCTCTTTTTTATGGTCATCCCACAGTGTGATGGGATCTTTGAGGAGGAATATGGGACGGCTTTCGTGAACACTAATGTCCTGGATTTCAGGTAAATGTTCCTGCTTAAACAATGATCATTGTCGATAGTGTGAGTTTAAGCTATCTTGGGACAATGGATTTCGAATGCTACATTTTAAACATGTATATTTTTACAAATGTAGTTTGGGCTTCAACACAATGCATGAGGATAAAGGACAATTTAAATGATTTTCAGACCTTCACCAACTGGAAACACCACTACAGTCGAGGTGGAGCTTGTGTTCAATGAGACAGCCTCACCTGAAGACATCCCTTCAGCTAGTGATGTAGTGGAGACCCTGAAAATTGCTGCAGTCAACAGTACCTCTGCTGGCCAATATCTCATTTGATGCTGACTCTATTGTTCTCATAGGTATGCTCAAACCTTCCATTTTTGATTCAAGGATAACAGTAAAAGCCATTGAATATCATGATGATAACAAATGCCTTGTTGTTCAAATATGACACTTTTCTCTGATTCCTGCACATATGCACAAATACACATAGTTGCCAATAATATGTTCCTTCTCAGAAGTCCCAATCACAACAACAACTACGACAACCCCAACAACAACAACTACGACAACCCCAACAACAACAGCCACAGTTCCTCCTCCGTCTTTTAAGTTGGAGGCTACAATATCAGAACCTTTCACCCCAGAGTTAAGAAACCAAACAAGTGCAGAATTTCAACAGCTGGCCTGGATTGTTATTGTGGTGGTAGGTTGATATTTTCTTATATGTTAACACTTTCATTCAGCTTTTATTGCATTTCATTGTTACACAATCTTCCCATTTATTCCATAGTAACCGATTAAATCAGTAGGTTTGGTATATTTGTTGTTGTTGTTTGCTTTATTTTGGTTTCTCTTTTTGCATGTTTGGTCTTATGATTGGTAATGGCATACAGTAGTAAACTTGATTATTCCAAAAACTTGTACACAGTTTACATGGATGTCTTCCAGTTAAGAATTTTGTCATTTTTTTCATCAACATTTAGGTTAAAAGTGACGTTAATTAAATCCATCTATTTTGAAATGGTCTGACATGTTTTCTCTTTTTTATGGTCATCCCACAGTGTGATGGGATCTTTGAGGAGGAATATGGGACGGCTTTCGTGAACACTAATGTCCTGGATTTCAGGTAAATGTTCCTGCTTAAACAATGATCATTGTCGATAGTGTGAGTTTAAGCTATCTTGGGACAATTGATTTCAAGTGCTACATTTTAAACATGTATATTTTTACAAATGTAGTTTGGGCTTCAGCACAATGCATGAGGATAAAGGACAATTTAAATGATTTTCAGACCTTCACCAACTGGAAACACCACTACAGTCGAGGTGGAGCTTGTGTTCAATGAGACAGCCTCACCTGAAGACATCCCTTCAGCTAGTGATGTAGTGGAGACCCTGAAAATTGCTGCAGTCAACAGTACCTCTGCTGGCAATATCTCATTTGATGCTGACTCTATTGTTCTCATAGGTATGCTCAAACCTTCCATTTTTGATTCAAGGATAACAGTAAAAGCCATTGAATATCATGATGATAACAAATGCCTTGTTGTTCAAATATGACACTTTTCTCTGATTCCTGCACATATGCACAAATACACATAGTTGCCAATAATATGTTCCTTCTCAGAAGTCCCAATCACAACAACAACTACGACAACCCCAACAACAACAACTACGACAACCCCAACAACAACAGCCACAGTTCCTCCTCCGTCTTTTAAGTTGGAGGCTACAATATCAGAACCTTTCACCCCAGAGTTAAGAAACCAAACAAGTGCAGAATTTCAACAGCTGGCCTGGATTGTTATTGTGGTGGTAGGTTGATATTTTCTTATATGTTAACACTTTCATTCAGCTTTTATTGCATTTCATTGTTACACAATCTTCCCATTTATTCCATAGTAACCGATTAAATCAGTAGGTTTGGTATATTTCTTGTTGTTGTTTGCTTTATTTTGGTTTCTCTTTTTGCATGTTTGGTCTTATGATTGGTAATGGCATACAGTAGTAAACTTGATTGTTCCAAAAACTTGAACACAGTTTACATGGATGTCTTCCAGTTAAGAATTTTGTCATTTTTTTCATCAACATTTAGGTTAAAAGTGACGTTAATTAAATCCATCTATTTTGAAATGGTCTGACATGTTTTCTCTTTTTTATGGTCATCCCACAGTGTGATGGGATCTTTGAGGAGGAATATGGGACGGCTTTCGTGAACACTAATGTCCTGGATTTCAGGTAAATGTTCCTGCTTAAACAATGATCATTGTCGATAGTGTGAGTTTAAGCTATCTTGGGACAATTGATTTCAAGTGCTACATTTTAAACATGTATATTTTTACAAATGTAGTTTGGGCTTCAGCACAATGCATGAGGATAAAGGCCAATTGAAATGATTTTCAGACCTTCACCAACTGGAAACACCACTACAGTCGAGGTGGAGCTTGTGTTCAATGAGACAGCCTCACCTGAAGACATCCCTTCAGCTAGTGATGTAGTGGAGACCCTGAAAATTGCTGCAGTCAACAGTACCTCTGCTGGCAATATCTCATTTGATGCTGACTCTATTGTTCTCATAGGTATGTTCAAACCTTCCATTTTTGATTCAAGGATAACAGTAAAAGCCATTGAATATCATGATGATAACAAATGCCTTGTTGTTCAAATATGACACTTTTCTCTGATTCCTGCACATAGGCACAAATACACATAGTTGCCAATAATATGTTCCTTCTCAGAAGTCCCAATCACAACAACAACTACGACAACCCCAACAACAACAACTACGACAACCCCAACAACAACAGCCACAGTTCCTCCTCCGTCTTTTAAGTTGGAGGCTACAATATCAGAACCTTTCACCCCAGAGTTAAGAAACCAAACAAGTGCAGAATTTCAACAGCTGGCCTGGATTGTTATTGTGGTGGTAGGTTGATATTTTCTTATATGTTAACACTTTCATTCAGTTTTTATTGCATTTCATTGTTACACAATCTTTTACATTAACATTTACATTTAGGGCATTTGGCAGACGCTTTTATCCAAAGCGACTTACAAAGAGTACATTTGTTGAAGGAGAGGCAGCAATATATCACTGTTGTACCTGAAGATAAGAATAGAGCTGTTTTCGAGCATTCCTATTTACGAGACGAATAGAACGAGTTTCATAATTGCCAAGTTGCCTGCATAAGTAGCTGGGCAGGCGTGCAATTCTAAGCATGATACAACATCTGAGAACGAACAACAATGCTAAGTGCCATTAATAAGTGTTAAGACATATAAACACGCAGGTTAGTGCTAGGGGGGGGTTATGTAGAGTCCAGGTGAACTCTGAACAGGTGGGTCTTGAGTCTCTTGCGGAAGCTGGCGAGCGACTCGGCTGTCCTGACATGAGCCGGGAGCTCATTCCACCACTGCGGAGCCAGAACCGTGAAGAGTTGGGACTTGGAAGAGCGATGTTTGGCTGTTTTTAGTGAAGGCGGTACCAGTCGTTTGGCAGAAGTTGCCGAGCGGAGTGCTCGGGCTGGGGCGTAGGGTCGGACTAATTTTTGGAGGTAGGTAGGGGCGGTTCCGTTGACAGCCATGAAAGTCAGTACCAGTGTCTTGAATCGAATGCGAGCGATTACCGGGAGCCAGTGGAGGTTGCGGAAGAGGGGGGTTACATGGGAGAATTTAGGTAGGTTGAACACGAGGCGTGCTGCTGCGTTCTGGATGCGTTGTAAGGGCTTGATTGTTGAGGCGGGGAGTCCAGCCAGGAGAGAGTTGCAGTAGTCGAGACGAGTGATAACGAGCGCTTGGACCAGGATCTGCGCTGCTTCACGTGTGAGGAAGGGCCGGATCTTGCGGATGTTGTAGAGAGCAATTCTACAAGATCGGGCCACAGAGGTAATGTTGGCGTTGCAGGACAGCTGGTCATCCAATACCACGCCAAGGTTCCTTGCCGTGGGTGCAGGGGAGACTTCGATGTCCTCGATGGTGACAAGTAGGTCCATCTGAGGGCAGTCTTTACCCGGTATGAAGAGAAGCTCAGTCTTGTCGAGGTTGAGCTTCAGGTGGTTGGCGGTCGTCCATCTGCTGATGTCGGCCAGGCATTTTGAGATGCGTGTTGCGATGTGGGTGTCTGAGGGGGGGAAGGAGAGAAACAGTTGGGTGTCATCAGCATAGCAGTGGTAGGAGAAGCCGTGGGATGTGATTACGGAGCCGAGAGATCTAATGTATAAAGAAAACAGAAGGGGTCCCAGTACTGAGCCTTGGGGTACTCCGGTGTCAAGGGTGCAGGGTCTGGACAGGGAGCCATTCCATGTGACCTGATAAGTGCGATCTGTCAGGTAGGAGGTGAACCAGGATAACGCAGTTCCAGTGATGCCAAGCTCTGCCAGGGTGGAGAGGAGAATCTGGTGGTTCACTGTGTCGAAAGCGGTGGACAGGTCAAGGAGGATGAGCACGGATGAGAGGGAAGAGCTTCTGGCGTCGCGAAGGGACTCTGATACTGCAAGCAGGGCCGTCTCCGTGGAATGCGCCGCTTTGAAGCCTGACTGATGAGGGTCGAGCAGGTTGTTCTCGGAGAGATAGGATGATAGTTGGGTGGAGACAGCACGTTCTATGGTTTTGGAGAGGAATGATAGGAGAGACACAGGTCTGTAGTGTCGGACGTCGGTGGTGTCCAGGGTGGGTTTCTTAAGGAGTGGCTTGATTCTGGCGGTCTTGAAGGCAGTCGGAAGACTGCCTTCAAGAAATCCATCTATTTTGAAATGGTCTGACATGTTTTCTCTTTTTTATGGTCATCCCACAGTGTGATGGGATCTTTGAGGAGGAATATGGGACGGCTTTCGTGAACACTAATGTCCTGGATTTCAGGTAAATGTTCCTGCTTAAACAATGATCATTGTCGATAGTGTGAGTTTAAGCTATCTTGGGACAATGGATTTCGAATGCTACATTTTAAACATGTATATTTTTACAAATGTAGTTTGGGCTTCAACACAATGCATGAGGATAAAGGACAATTTAAATGATTTTCAGACCTTCACCAACTGGAAACACCACTACAGTCGAGGTGGAGCTTGTGTTCAATGAGACAGCCTCACCTGAAGACATCCCTTCAGCTAGTGATGTAGTGGAGACCCTGAAAATTGCTGCAGTCAACAGTACCTCTGCTGGCAATATCTCATTTGATGCTGACTCTATTGTTCTCATAGGTATGCTCAAACCTTCCATTTTTGATTCAAGGATAACAGTAAAAGCCATTGAATATCATGATGATAACAAATGCCTTGTTGTTCAAATATGACACTTTTCTCTGATTCCTGCACATATGCACAAATACACATAGTTGCCAATAATATGTTCCTTCTCAGAAGTCCCAATCACAACAACAACTACGACAACCCCAACAACAACAACTACGACAACCCCAACAACAACAGCCACAGTTCCTCCTCCGTCTTTTAAGTTGGAGGCTACAATATCAGAACCTTTCACCCCAGAGTTAAGAAACCAAACAAGTGCAGAATTTCAACAGCTGGCCTGGATTGTTATTGTGGTGGTAGGTTGATATTTTCTTATATGTTAACACTTTCATTCAGCTTTTATTGCATTTCATTGTTACACAATCTTCCCATTTATTCCATAGTAACCGATTAAATCAGTAGGTTTGGTATATTTCTTGTTGTTGTTTGCTTTATTTTGGTTTCTCTTTTTGCATGTTTGGTCTTATGATTGGTAATGGCATACAGTAGTAAACTTGATTGTTCCAAAAACTTGAACACAGTTTACATGGATGTCTTCCAGTTAAGAATTTTGTCATTTTTTTCATCAACATTTAGGTTAAAAGTGACGTTAATTAAATCCATCTATTTTGAAATGGTCTGACATGTTTTCTCTTTTTTATGGTCATCCCACAGTGTGATGGGATCTTTGAGGAGGAATATGGGCGGCTTTCGTGAACACTAATGTCCTGGATTTCAGGTAAATGTTCCTGCTTAAACAATGATCATTGTCGATAGTGTGAGTTTAAGCTATCTTGGGACAATTGATTTTCGAATGCTACATTTTAAACATGTATATTTTTACAAATGTAGTTTGGGCTTCAAGCACAATGCATGAGGATAAAGGACAATTTAAATGATTTTCAGACCTTCACCAACTGGAAAACACCACTACAGTCGAGGTGGAGCTTGTGTTCAATGAGACAGCCTCACCTGAAGACATCCCTTCAGCTAGTGATGTAGTGGAGACCCTGAAAATTGCTGCAGTCAAACAGTACCTCTGCTGGCAATATCTCATTTTGATGCTGACTCCATTGTTCTCATAGGTACAGTATGCTAGATAAAGGAATAGTAACAGATGTTATCTTTCTGTTTTCTAAAACATATAAAACGAATTATCTTACAGGAAATCCAGGGAACTGTTTCACCAAGCTCAACCATTGGCCACCCCATCACAACCCCAATGATCTCTTCTGCTCCATCACCCATCACAACAGACACTTTGGTTCCCACTGCAACCTTCAACAACTACCCAACACAACCAACTGAAACTGCATGCACCTAAATCGTGGTAACAGGAACAACATCCACACCAACTGAAACCAATGGCATAAGCTAGCGGACGAACACGTACCTCGACACAAAAAAGGTAGACCACTCCACAAACATGAGGACGAAAAACAGGATGCCAATGTCCGTGGAACACCAAGACCAGATCGCTGGTGCTCGGTAAGCAAGGCATAGATAAAAAGCGTAAGCACTCAACATCTGAAAGGAAATGACTGCTCAGACAACGGAACAACAACAAGTCAGCAATGGACAAACAGAGTCACACGCCACGCTGGCCAGGCACGGAACCTCTCACACGAGCAGGTTCCCACTGCAACCTCAACAACTACCAACACACCAACTGAAACTGATGCCACCATAATCGTGGTAACAGGAACATCCCCAACAACAAGCAGTCCAATGGGTTCCACCAAAACATCCACGCCCACACCAACTGAAACTAACGCTGCAACGGTCACAACCGGAACTTCTCCCACAACAAGCAGCCCAATGGTTATGACCAAAACATCCACACCAACTGAAACTAGTGCTGTAACAGTCACAACCGGAACATCTCCCACAACAAGCAGCCCAATGGTTACGACCAAAACATCCACAACCAACTGAAACTAGTGCTGTAACAGTCACAACCGGAACATCTCCCACAACAAGCAGCCCAATGGTTACGACCAAAACATCCACACCAACTGAAACTAGTGCTGCAACGGATCACAACCGGAACATCTCCCACAACAAGCAGCCCAATGGTTACGACCAAAACATCCACACCAACTGAAACTAACGCTGCAACGGTCACAACCGGAACTTCTCCCACAACAAGCAGCCCAATGGTTACGACCAAAACATCCACACCAACTGAAACTAGTGCTGTAACAGTCACAACCGGAACATCTCCCACAACAAGCAGCCAATGGTTACGACCAAAACATCCACACCAACTGAAACTAGTGCTGTAACAGTCACAACCGGAACATCTCCCACAACAAGCAGCCCAATGGTTACGACCAAAACATCCACACCAACTGAAAACTAACGCTGCAACGGTCACAACCGGAACTTCTCCCACAACAAGCAGCCCAATGGTTATGACCAAAACATCCACACCAACTGAAACTAGTGCTGCAACGGTCACAACCGGAACATCTCCCACAACAAGCAGCCCAATGGTTACGACCAAAACATCCACACCAACTGAAACTAGTGCTGTAACAGTCACAACCGGAACATCTCCCACAACAAGCAGCCCAATGGTTACGACCAAAACATCCACACCAACTGAAACTAGTGCTGCAACGGTCACAACCGGAACATCTCCCACAACAAGCAGCCCAATGGTTACGACCAAAACATCCACACCAAACTGAAACTAGTGCTGTAACAGTCACAACCGGAACATCTCCCACAACAAGCAGCCCAATGGTTACGACCAAAACATCCACACAACTGAAACTAGTGCTGTAACAGTCACAACCGGAACATCTCCCACAACAAGCAGCCCAATGGTTACGACCAAAACATCCACACCAACTGAAACTAGTGCTGTAACAGTCACAACCGGAACATCTCCCACAACAAGCAGCCCAATGGTTACGACCAAAACATCCACACCAACTGAAACTAGTGCTGTAACAGTCACAACCGGAACATCTCCCACAACAGGCAGCCCAATGGTTACGACCAAAACATCCACACAACTGAAACTAGTGCTGTAACAGTCACAACCGGAACATCTCCCACAACAAGCAGCCCAATGGTTACGACCAAAACATCCACACGAACTGAAACTAGTGCTGTAACAGTCACAACCGGAACATCTCCCACAACAAGCAGCCCAATGGTTACGACCAAACATCCACACCAACTGAAACTAGTGCTGTAACAGTCACAACCGGAACATCTCCCACAACAAGCAGCCCAATGGTTACGACCAAAACATCCACACCAACTGAAACTAGTGCTGCAACGGTGCAGCAACCGGGAAGCATCTCCCACAACAAGCAGCCCAATGGTTACGACCAAAAACATCCACACCAACCTGAAACTAGTGCTGCAACGTCACAACCGGGAACATCCTCCCACAACAGCAGCCCAATGGTTACGACCAAAACATCCACAGACCACAAATGAACTAGTGCTGCAACAGTCACAACCGGGAACATCCTCCCACACAAGCAGGCCAATGGTTACGACCAAAACATCCACACCAACTGAAACTAGTGCTGTAACAGTCACACCGGAACATCTCCCACACAAGCAGCCCAATGGTTACGACCAAAACATCCACCAACTGAAACCTAGTGCTGTAAACAGTGCACAACCCGGAACATCTCCACAAAAAGCAGCCCAACTGTTACGACCAAAACATCCACACCAACTGAAACTCCGTGCTGTAATAGTCACAAACCGGAACATCTCCCACAACAATCAGCCCAATGGTTACGACCAAAACATCCACACCAACTGAAACTAGTGCTGTAACAGTCACAACCGGAACATCTCCCACAACAAGCAGCCCAATGGTTACGACCAAAACATCCACACCAACTGAAACTAGTGCTGTAACAGTCACAACCGGAACATCTCCCACAACAAGCAGCCCAATGGTTACGACCAAAACATCCACACCAACTGAAACTAGTGCTGTAACAGTCACAACCGGAACATCTCCCACAACAAGCAGCCCAATGGTTACGACCAAAACATCCACACCAACTGAAACTAGTGCTGTAACGGTCACAACCGGAACATCTCCCACAACAAGCAGCCCAATGGTTACGACCAAAACATCCACACCAACTGAAACTAGTGCTGCAACGGTCACAACCGGAACATCTCCCACAACAAGCAGCCCAATGGTTACGACCAAAACATCCACACCAACTGAAACTAGTGCTGTAACAGTCACAACCGGAACATCTCCCACAACAAGCAGCCCAATGGTTATGACCAAAACATCCACACCAACTGAAACTAGTGCTGTAACAGTCACAACCGGAACATCTCCCACAACAAGCAGCCCAATGGTTATGACCAAAACATCCACACCAACTGAAATTAGTGCTGTAACAGTCACAACCGGAACATCTCCCACAACAAGCAGCCCAATGGTTACGACCAAAACATCCACACCAACTGAAACTAGTGCTGCAACGGTCACAACCGGAACATCTCCCACAACAAGCAGCCCAATGGTTACGACCAAAACATCCACACCAACTGAAACTAGTGCTGCAACGGTCACAACCGGAACATCTCCCACAACAAGCAGCCCAATGGTTACGACCAAAACATCCACACCAACTGAAACTAGTGCTGTAACAGTCACAACCGGAACATCTCCCACAACAAGCAGCCCAATGGTTACGACCAAAACATCCACACCAACTGAAACTAGTGCTGTAACAGTCACAACCGGAACATCTCCCACAACAAGCAGCCCAATGGTTACGACCAAAACATCCACACCAACTGAAACTAGTGCTGTAACAGTCACAACCGGAACATCTCCCACAACAAGCAGCCCAATGGTTACGACCAAAACATCCACACCAACTGAAACTAGTGCTGTAACAGTCACAACCGGAACATCTCCCACAACAAGCAGCCCAATGGTTACGACCAAAACATCCACACCAACTGAAACTAGTGCTGCAACGGTCACAACCGGAACATCTCCCACAACAAGCAGCCCAATGGTTACGACCAAAACATCCACACCAACTGAAACTAGTGCTGTAACAGTCACAACCGGAACATCTCCCACAACAATCAGCCCAATGGTTACGACCAAAACATCCACACCAACTGAAACTAGTGCTGTAACAGTCACAACCGGAACATCTCCCACAACAAGCAGCCCAATGGTTACGACCAAAACATCCACACCAACTGAAACTAGTGCTGTAACAGTCACAACCGGAACATCTCCCACAACAAGCAGCCCAATGGTTACGACCAAAACATCCACACCAACTGAAACTAGTGCTGTAACAGTCACAACCGGAACATCTCCCACAACAAGCAGCCCAATGGTTACGACCAAAACATCCACACCAACTGAAACTAGTGCTGTAAAAGTCACAACTGCAACATCTCCCACAACAAGCAGCCCAATGGTTACGACCAAAACATCCACACCAACTGAAACTAGTGCTGCAACGGTCACAACCGGAACATCTCCCACAACAAGCAGCCCAATGGTTACGACCAAAACATCCACACCAACTGAAACTAGTGCTGTAACAGTCACAACCGGAACATCTCCCACAACAAGCAGCCCAATGGTTACGACCAAAACATCCACACCAACTGAAACTAACGCTGCAACGGTCACAACCGGAACATCTCCCACAACAAGCAGCACAATGGGTACCACCAAAACAACTTCAAGTACATCTTCTCCCAGTCTAATAACTAATACCGATCCACCAATTGCACCTTCAGCTCCTCCTCCATCTTTTAGTTTGGTGGTTACAATAATACACATTTTTGAACCAGAATTATCAGACGAGACGAGTCAGCAGTATAAAGCACTGGAGTTGAGTGTTGTTACAACAGTAAGTTTGACACAATTCTGTGTAATGAAAAAAATACATGTATTTACATTTCTTCCTAATTATTTTGTATATATTGTGGTTGTTTTGCTTGTTTCTGACATTTCTTCTCTTGACAGATTTTATAGAATCTATTTTGAAAGGCTTTTAAATGTTCTATATTTTCTCCATAGTGTAATACAATCTACAGGGCACAATATGGAGCCGCTTTCAGCCGCACGATCGTCCTCAAATTCAGGTAGAACGTCCTAAACCTAATCATCATTACTGTGCATATATCTAGTATAGGCCTACAGATATTTTGTATTTTGTTTTGTCGCTTCACCACAATGCGAATTATGTCATACTACATTCCAAGTCTCGAATGCAAAATAATCACTGTACTCCTGTCTATGGACAAGCATCCTGACATTTAATTTGAATTGTTCTACTCATAATGATGACCTGTTTTTCAGACTTGCCATTACCCGTGCGGGAAACACTGTTGCTGATTTGGAGCTCGTATTCAACGAGACCACTCCGAGTGCAAATATTCCTCCAGCAACTGAAATTGCAGAGACCCTGATGACAGCTCCAGTAAACACCTCTGCTGGCAGTGTCACATTTGTTGATGGAACTATTTTTGTCACAAGTATGTTTTAATTTTTATGCATTTACCAAAAGATTCTGTTTTAATAAAAATATATTTAACACACATATCATATCATATCACTACGTAAATAACTGAAACAAAAATGTGCCGATACAGGAATTGAAACAACTACAACAACCATTTCCCCGACAACACAACAAGCAGCGACGCAAGCAGCTTCAACTCCAACCCCCACTACTACGGAGGTGACCCTGGTTAATGTTCGCGTGGTATTCCGCTCTGTCGGGGAGACCTTTACAGCAGCCCTTTTGAATCCCTCATCAGAAGCCTTCCGAGTTCGAGCCACAACAATACAATCTGAGGTAATTACAACTTTTAAGCGGGCGGCTATGTTTAAATAGGGATCCAGTGAGCCCCACGTTTTGCCCTTGATAATTAGTGTTAAAATGAGGGTACCCTTCCCTCCTGTTGTCTGTGGCTACTCTACAAAACTGTTTTAAGAGATGTCAAAGGTGAATTATACAAAGAGTGCTTTAATTATTTGTCATCTACAATAATCTTTTTTTTTACAGCATTGTCAAATATACAAAACAAGAATAATCTCTAATCTCTGGGGAGACTATAGACCAATTTTTCTAAAAGCTATACTATATAGCTGGTACATTTTTGTTGATTTTTATTATACATTTTATTTATAGCAACCCAAGGTGCTTGATTTGAATTTGAGATTAACAAACTCTTTTGAACTAACTATATTTTCTTCCTTGCAGCTCCAACCTTTCTACCAAAGAGCATTCAATTCCTTCAAAAGCTTGCAAGTGGTAGCTTTCAGGTACTGTATCAAGCCTTGAGTAAAGCATGCTATCATATTATATAAGCAAATGTGAAATGTGTAAAAATGAAACTGTGGTTTTACAAAATACAAAACAAAATATAACAAGAATTGATGTTTTGCCATACACTTGCAATGTAAATGTACTTTTGTATAGAACTCTTGCAGCTCAGTTCACGGGTTACAGTACATATTATGTGAAGTTAAAATTATTCAACACAATTTTTTTCTCCAGAAATGGATCAATCGTCAACACCCTTGACACCAAGTTCACTGTGGCTCCTTCTATTGAAGACATTGGCAATGTTCTGCTCAATGCCGCAGGAAACATCACAGCTTTTAACATTGACACCAGTTCTATTTTAGTCAATGGTATAGGTAAGATATGGCAACACATATGTTAAATAATTGAGGTGTGTGTGTGTGCTTGTCTGTCTGGTTGTCTGCGTGATTCTGATGCAAGGAATGTTATGTTGAAACGAAAGAGGGATTCCCTTTTACACACGCACTACAAAGACAGCAGGGTGAGGGGGTGTCATAAATATACGGCCTGTAACCGTTATTAAGGGCTATGCAAATAAAATTGACTTGACAGCAGAGCAAACCGGTATGAGGATGCCTGAGTCACATGAGTCTACAATAAGGTTAGCTTATCGTAGACAGGCTAGGCTACCAGAGTGGGTGGCTGTTGCCGACCAGAACAATCTGACGCCGAACACACACACACAAAATAATGTATTGTCAGAGAGCCAGGAATGTTTCTAGTTTATATCTTGAAAACGATAAAAAATTATTTGCTTGATCATTTGCTTCCAACTGAGGTAGTCTTCTTTGTTTGTGTAACATTTATTTGGAAGGGAATTCCTGTCCCACATTTTGATTGAGGTATCCACACAAGAATGCAACCGACTGACTCGATTTTGCAGTGTTGTACTGCATCCAAAGATGGTCATTAAGGCTGTCACAGAGCGCAAGCGTAATGTATACTGAAAGCTTGGCAGCATTGACTGGCAGGATAGAAAGGGTTAGGACCATTTGAAATCCAGAAGCACTGATGTCATGGTATAGGTGAATGGATGGATGATTGAATGGAAGGATGGATGATTGAGTGATTGATTTACAAGCACAGACCCTTGATATAGTTATAGCACTGCTAGGTAAAAAGGTCCAAAGTTATCTCTGCTTCTTCACAGTATTCTAACTTTTTTTGTTAAGTAACATGTGTTTTACTCTTCTATTCTTTGACTCGTACAGAGACGCAGTCGGGTGCAAGCGGGTCAAGTGGAATAAATAAAAGCTGTGCCTTCATTACATCTTTGATGGCACTTCTCCCATGGCTACTTGTGTCAAGCTAATCACAGAACTTGGATGGCCACTGAAGACAAACCCAAAACAACACATATTTACCATATTAACGAAGAAACAATATTAACCAAGAAAGATATAAATTACGAATATATATTACTAAATGAATTACTATTTAATCAACCAGGACCGTAATGTAAATACGTCCTGTGACTTTTTTGTGTTATCAACAATGCTCTTTTAATTGTGCATGTACATTGGTGGTACTACCATGTAATTGTCATTTTAAAGTGAATTGTGAATTAAATAAACTTAAACAAAAACCAAAACTGTACAGTATTTTACTAAAGCATGACATCATGCACTTTGCATGATATTTGTTTGCTCTCATATCTAGTGTCATAGAAAACAAGTTTAAATGTACTTTAAATTTTATGGGGAACTATTATCAAAATAGAAATAAATGTTGGTATTGTATTGCATCACAGTTATGTATTGGCTTACTGTCACAGTAGCTGTAATCCAAACATTGACTTAAAACATACATCTGAAGAAAGATATAGCTGGGGAAGAAGAGGGAGAAAGCACTTAAGAGAAGAGTGCCAGTTGTACAAACACATAATAAACACCATAAGGACAATATCTGTTCTCTACACATTCACCTTCAACTATGTTTGCTAAAAGTTCAGGTGATAAAATAGATCTGACACTCCTGTTGACCATGACAGATACATGTCTGCAGTACCATGCTTGAGCACTGGGGGGCAGAGTGCTAAACAATGAAGACAACGACAGTGAATGGAGCTAAATCTAAGTGTAATGGATGTATGTAGTATGTATGTAATTTCATTTTCTCAACAACTGTTTATTAAACAGCAACCCACTTTACTTAACTCCATAAACAGGTTAAGGGTCAGTGAAGTCATTCTTCAGATATTCAGAGTCACATCCACCACAACAACAAAAGAATTAGAACTGCTGACATGGTTGCATTTAGTTATGGTTGGATTTTTTTTTTTTTTACTGAAAATGCTGTTGAATACACGGTAATGTGTAGGGAAAAAAACAAAAAACCTGTTAATTCAGCCTAAAGTGGGCTAAGATGTGAGAGGGGGGACACTCACTACTCTTTTTCCTCCTGTGACTACTTCAGATTCACATCTTGACACCCAAAGGTCGTCCCTTTATGAAGTTGAGCTGGAAGATAGAATGAAAATAGTAACTTTCTGACAAGCACATCATGAAATGCAGACTTGGCAAACATAAGGTTCTTATATATTAAGGGTACACCACACCCCCACCCCCCCCCCCCCCCCCCCACACCACACACCAAACACACACACACACACACACATACAGTCAGTCTGAATATTGACTTGAATTTTCTCTTCAATACTTTTGAGCTGACTGATATCAGATGTCCATTACTTGCAAATTTCCATCTTCGACGTCTGTCATAACTGTCACCACTTCATTCTACAATAAAGAGAGTGCAACACACTTATATGAGTGCACTGTCCTTGTCAGAATACATAATGGGATAGTCACACAGAGAAGGGATAAAAGCTTTGGATAAAAGCATCTGCCAAATGCCCTCAATGTAAATGTAAATGTAATGTGCGAGTTGGGCACATGCTGACACACTCCCTGCCAAAAAAAAACACCAACATGTGACATACCCGAAGAAAGATATAATACTTCATAAAAAGGCAGTGCTATGTAACTAATATAACTGCATTCCAGTTCAGGAAACCGTCTATTATTTACTCCGAAAATATGGAATGGATTTGAGAACACCTTGTATTTACTCAGAAAACATGGGATGGATTTCATGACACCGTGTATTTATTCGGAAAACACTGGAATGGGTGTCGGAGGTGCGAAGCTACAAGCGCACTGTAGGTTTTCTGAGTGTGTATATACTGTATATATATCGTGTATATGCACACTAAAGACATTATTCACAAATTAATTAATTCATACATGATACGAAAAGATCAGGTTCTAAAAAAAAGCCTAAATAAATCATTTGGGATGCAAAATCACAAGGTTGATGATGATGACAATAATGATAAAGATGTTAATAATTTTAATAATTATAATTATAATAAATACATTTAAAAAAATACATAAATAATAATAATAATAAAAAATAATCATCATCATCGGTTTGTTTGTCGGTGTTCAATGCAAATGTTATTTTTGTAATCGTTTGTGTATTTTTAGATTTGTATCTAAAAAAAAATGCATCACCAAAAAGGGGGATATGTACATCATTGACATTCTCCGAAACTGGCAACGCACTTTCCGACTGAGCCGCTGAGGTTTGACAGCCAGCAGCTCCGACCTGGCAGCCCGCTCACCACCCACCACCCTGCAGGACGACGGAAGGAAGGAAGGAGGAGGGAGCTCGGTCGACGCTCCTCTAACAACACAAGGGGGGGGAATGTATTAGACTTAAAAAAAAACACAACAAAACAAAAACAACGTAAAACAATGTCAACCAGGTGAGAGCTGCTGGAGCTGCTTGGTGAAATGGGTGACCGGGCGGCGCCGCGGGAGGCTGGGCACCGCAGGAAAAGAACCACCGTCTCCTCCACGGACGGCGGCGGCGGAGGAGGAGGAGGAGGAGGAGGAACCGCCGCCGCCGTCGCCACCACCACTACTACCACCACCACCACCACCACCACCACCAACGGTGTGAGGCACATCAACGGAGGCAAGGCGGCGGTTAAGACGCTGGAGAAGCACACGCAGAAGCCGCCGTTCGCCGCCGGCTCGCAGCGCGGGAGCAACGTGGACGACGTGTCCCAGAGACTCAGGCAAGCTCGCTGGAGAAAACACGTTCCTAGCCATACAGTCGTGTGCTACAGGTTATATTTGATGAATGTATTAATTTGTATTCTCATAAATATATGCCACCTCCTGATATACTGTATATATATTTTTTGTTTTATAGTAACCCTATAGGCTATGTTGTCCTGTCACTTGCTTATCTTCTTGCTTATCTTCTTATATTATGTGTCCACGGTCCGTGTTCACCTGCCTGCTATCTGTATTCCTCCTCCTCCCTGTTCATTTAGATAAGGCTAAATGGTGCTTTCTTATTTTCTTAATGTCTTTTACATGTAGTCACGTGTCCATATTTGGTTTTTCTCACCTATCTCTCCTTTGTGACACACACACACAGTGAATGGTAAAAAGTGAGGTGTGTGTGTTTTGTGTTTACTCCTACAGCTGTCACGTCCTGCAGGAGTCTCTGCTGAGTTCTGCCAGTGGCTACAGCAACTACCGGGGTGTGCTGAACTGGTGTGTTGTCATGCTGGTGAGTCCACAGACTACACAGCTAGCGTGTGTGTGTGTGTGTGTGTGTGTGTGTGTGTGTGTGTGTGTGTGTGTGTGTGTGTGTGTGCGTCCCTCCATTCACTGCTGTACTAAAAAAATGGACTCAAGATGCTAACTGCATATGTGGATGCGTGTCACATTTCAACATCATTTCAATGACTCATTAACATTTAGGGCATTTTGCCAGACGCTTTTATCCAAAGCGACTTACAAAGAGTACATTTGTTGAAGGAGACAGCAATAAATATTGCTGTGGTACATAAAGATAAGAATAGAGCTGTTTTCGAACGAGTTTCGTAATTGCTAAGTTGCCTGCACAATAGCTGAGATAAGAGCACACGTGCAATTCTGAGCATTTTACCAACATCTAAGAACATACAATATGCTAAACAATGCTAAGTACTATTAATAATAGTGGGCACGGTGGCGCAGTTCTTGCACTGCTGCCTCACAGCAAGAAGGTCCTGGGACGCTGTTGACTGTGGGGTGCCCAGGTGGGTGATCTCCCGGCCTTTCTGTCTTGCATGTTCTCCCCGTGCTCCGCGGGGTCTCCTTACAGAGTAAAAGAACCCCAATTAAAAAACGTGAAGATCGCCTCTCCTGTCCACATCCCTGACTAAGATGTGGATGTAAAAACCTGGAGTTGTTGGTCCCCGGGCGCCATCAAAATGGCTGCCCACTGCTCCTGGCTGCCCCTGGAGGGGCCAGATTTCCGCGGGCCACCCTCCCTGCATGCGCGTGTGTGTGTTTGGTGGCCACCACTTCCTGCTGTTGTGTGACCATTACATATGTGGATTAATAAAGATCTTCTTCATAATGCCAAGATGTACAAACACGCAAGTTAGTGCTAGGGATTCAAGCAGCTGTTCGTGCAAAACAATGATGGCAATTACGATTGACTACGATTGAGTCTATAATATCATATGTCAAATGTATTTTGGCATATGATATAGACTTATATAGTTATATAGACTGTTTTATATATATATAGATTTTAATGGGTCTGTGTCTAGGACACTGTACACTAGATGCCCAAAACAGAGTATTGACTATTGGCCTGTGGTTGAGGTGAAGGTTTGGCATGGTATGTATGGACAGAGTTTCGCACAAACAGTTGGTTTAGTAAAGCATTCACTGTACACAGTGAACACACACACACACACACACACACACACACACACACACACACACACACACACACACACACACACACACAGTCCTGTTGCCCCTTCCGTTAAGTTGTGTGACTTGGCTATGGACAGGTCTCTCTTCTAATTTTACCCACTGAATGTCCACACACTCTGGACTCTGATCAAGAACTTGTCCTCTACCGTCCACAGTTCAGGGTGAGACTTTCATCTCAGATCCCTTCTTCGTTACTCAAACTATTTTTAGACACTCAAACTGTCTCTTCACACAAATGATCATGGGAAGGTGATGGGAAATGTGTAATTTGGCCAAATATATTCCAAATATATTTGGCTTTTACCCTTGGATAGTTCTGGTCTTTGTCAAATCCATGAAATGACACTCACAGCTATTCAGCACCTTAAGGTTTGTTTTAATTTTTAGCAGAATTTGAAGGTGAATTTGTAGCTTTGTTTGTAAAATCATACACATTGTCAGTTGAGGTGAGTGGACACAACACGGTACCTGATAACGTGTGTGTGTGTGTGTGTGTGTGTGTGTGTGTGTGTGTGTGTGTGTGTGTGTGTGTGTGTGTGTGTGTGTGTGTGTGTGTGTGTGTGTGTGTGTGTGTGTGTGTGTGTGTGTGTGTGTGTGTGTGTGTGTGTGTGTGTGTGTGTGTGTTCAGCTGCAGATAGTGCTATCAGCGGCAGGAGGAGGGGGGGGGGGGCGGTTGGGGCAACACACAGGGATTTTCAGCTACCTTCTGTGACTGGGGGAGGGGTTGGGTTAAAGGTCACTGAGGTAAAGGGTAGAAGGTTGCCCTCTGCCCCACTGGAGGCAGAGGGGAACTTTGAGGACAGGGTTGTTGGACCAGGGTCAACATGTGCGGTGGGGGTCTTGGCACGTCGTGTAATCCAGTTTCTCTGTTCATGATGGGTTCTGGTTAGGGATTTTTTTTAAACATGAATACAGGACGGATCAGTTCAAAGCCTGCCACACACACACACGCAGATATATACTGAGGTCAATGTATATCTCAGATAAGCATTTCCCTGCCACTCCTTTTTATTAAGCGTGGACTTGGAGCGGCCGTATCTCACACACACACACACACACACACACACACACACACACACACACACACACACATGTTTGTCCTACATGTTACTTTAATAGCTCTCTTTATCGTAGGTGATTATATCTCTGACACCCACCCAGTGTCTCTGGTGCATTTTGGACGTGATGATTAATGACATTAATGATTAATCACAACATTAATGTGTCTCGATGTGTTTGTCTGCTGTCTTCCTCAGGTGCTGAGCAACGCACGGCTATTCCTGGAGAACCTGATCAAGTGAGCGTTCACGTCACAGTTCTACCCCCTCTGAGTTACACTTCTGGTTCTAAGCTGCACCCCTAACCCTAACTCTCACATTAACTGCATTGCTCTCAGCATTCAAGTGTAAAGATCATCTTCTTCCTCCTCTTCCTCTCTAGGTATGGTATCTTGGTCGACCCCATCCAAGTTGTGTCTCTGTTCTTGAAGGACCCCTACAGTTGGCCAGCAGCCTGCCTGATAATCGGTGTGTATTATTGACGAGACTCACTGTGAATCGATGGACAATAACCAAGGTCAACAATCGGGTTTCTTTTCAAAAATAGTCTTTTCAAAAGTTGTATCACCGCTGAGGTTTTATGGCTGATAATGATTGGGATTAGGTTTGTAAATACATAAAGACAGACATTGGGCAGACTTGGATTCTGGACAAAGCAAAGCAAAGTAAATGAACTGCCAGATGTGCTGTAGAAATCAATATAGCTGTATATTTAACAATGTTACAATTCTAATAATGTAGAGGTCTCATAGAAAGCAGAATGTGAAAGAATAAAGTTAACCGGCTGTAGCCAGTTAGTCTTAGCCTCTGCCGTTCATTTGCACTACATCACCATGCAACTTGTCCTGAACCTCTGTTCCATAGAGCTAAGTTAAGCCACACACAGCATCCCCACGATTCTCATTGGCTGTCAGCCTTGTCACTCACAGAAATATAGACATGTCTGTTTTTTTCAAGAAGTACCATTGGTGGTGTACACTGTGAGACTAGTAGTCTTTAGAGGGCTAGTTAACTCAGAAATGGTTTGTCTTCTCCGTGTTCCAGTGTCTAATGTCTTCATCATCGCGACCTTGAACACTGAGAGACGCCTGGCGGTGGTGAGTCTCTTGGCTTTGATTGTTTTCTACTACCGATCAGTTTCTTGTTTCCCAATAAACCTACGACTGGAAACCCTCTTAGAATCTTTGCCAGGGTCATCAGGGAAAGGTACAATTGTTGAATAACGGGGACAGTTAGTTAGGGTGTCTCACTCAAAGATGTTCCATATCGCGCTTTGGACAAAATGGGTAAAATGGCTGGGTGAGGCTCGCTAGCCACGCCATGGGGGTAGCTCCTCGGTAGGGCCATCCTCCACCAGGGTGCGATGATGAGGCACGATCCCCAATCCCCATCGCCCTCCTGGAGCACGGGCCCTTGGTCTGGCGGGGCTGCGGCTGGTTCCAGTGGCTGCTATAGCTGCAGACGGGCTTCTCAGGGTGGTTGCAGCAACCGCTTTCTTTTTGTGCATGTCCAATGGATTTGTCACAGCAAGGGTCAACTATATAGTAAGAAGGACACTGTGACTCTTATAATTGGTTTGTCTGCTGGTCTGTTTCATTCTGTGTGTGTTCACGGTGTCCTGGTCTCTCTCCTAGGGAAGCATCTCTGAGTCTACAGGCCTGATGCTCCACATGTTCAACTTGGCTGTCATCCTGGTCTTCCCTGTGGTGATTGTACTCACTGTCACCTCCCTGACCCCCGGTACACACGCACGCATGCACACACGTACAGCCAGCCCTTTCCAAAGCAATACAATGTAAACATTTCTGAAATATTGTTATTTGTATTATTGTATCGATAAGCTTCCATCTATGTTATTTATTTGTGTTTTCTATTCATTTCTGTATTTCGACATTTTGTCTTTGCTGAGTCCTCTTCTTCCTTAGCTTGCGTGTCGTTAGCATGCTGAAAACCATGTTGAAATTCAGAAACTAATATACAGAAACTTTGTCAGACATGAAATGAAACGGATTCAGAGTAGACATGACATGGCATCGCCCTTCAGTGTGTGTGTGTGTGTGTGTGTGTGTGTGTGTGTGCGTGTGTGTGTGCGTGCAGTGGGCGGGGTCTTCTCCCTAGGCGTCTACACGGTGTTGTTCCTGAAGATGTACTCTTACAAAGACACCAACAGGTGGTGCAGGGAGGTCAGACAGGCTAAGGTCAGAAGGCTGACTCGCTCAATCTCCTGTAAGTTCAACACACACACACACACACCTAAACATTCATGTTAAGTAAAGTATATAGTGTTCAGCCTACAATTTAGTATATTCATTCGACAAAAAAGTATGTCTCTGGATTCAAAGCTTGCCAAAAGAATGTGTTCTGATTTAAACCGAGCAGTATTGTCAGCATAGTATTAGCTTTGATACAGGAAATGTCAAGACATTGTTTCATTTGATTGACTGTTATGGCAAGACCTTAACAGACCAAATAGAAAATGGAATCAAAGTTTAGCTGGCACAGATCTGTCTGTCTGTCTGTGTGTGTCTGTCTGTCTGTCTGTCTAGGTCCGTCAGTGGCCCGGTCCAACGGCAGAGCAGCGCATGCCCACGTCTCGTACCCAGGGAACCTCACCTATCGAGGTAACCATGGCAACGGCTGTCATTCATTACCTTTCGGCATTTGAACGCAATATTAGGTGGGAGTCTGGGGGGCCTTCAACACAAGCTAATTAATTAAGTGTGTGTGTGCGTGTGTATGTAGACATGTACTACTTTGTGTTCATCCCGACGCTCTGCTATGAGCTCAACTTCCCCCGGTCCCCACGTATACGCAAGAGGTTCCTGATGAGGAGACTGTTTGAAATGGTGAGAGGACACTCTCTCACTCACTCTCTCATACTCTCACTTGCTCACACTCTCTCTCACTCTCTCACTCACTCTCACTCTCTCTCACTCTCTCTCACTCTCTCACTCACTCTCACTCTCTCACTCACTCTCACACTCACTTTCTCCCACGCAGAACATCTTTGGCATTTTTTATTAACTTGATACTCCTCGTCATATCCTGATGCACAGTTGAATGTTTCTCTCGTCTTCATTACAATGAACGTGGCCTCAAAATGATGTATTGCAATATAATTACGTCGGTCCTTAAATGCAGTTCTGACCTGAAGCATATATTTATACATTTGCATGTATAGTTTGATGTCATTAACTTTGGTTGGAGTCTATCAGCCATGATGGTGATCTCTGCAATGATTACGTTGGATGATTGGTACTTTATTGATCCACGGGGGGTGGTGGGGGGATCAATATGTCTTGAGAATACACACATTGATGGGTTGACGAGTTCCTTGCTTTGTGTTGCAGCTTTTCTTCATGCAACTCCTGGTGGGGTTAATACAGCAGGTATGTTGGCACCAACCACCCACCCACCCACACCCACCCCGACAGCAGCTTGCTAACCCCACCCGCCCCAAATGCTCCACTCCTGCTTGCTGTTGGAGCCTGATGTGAATAGAATATCTCTCATCCGTTTTCATGGCTGCTCTTTTTCAGTGGATGGTGCCGACGGTTCAGAACTCGATGAAACCGTTTCAGGTAAACACTGCGTTGCTTTGTTTGACCACATACACATATTGGAAACTTTGCTAATATGTAACATGGGTACCTCATGGATGTATTCATGTTGATCGATAGCTAAGGAGGTAGAGCTATCGATCACTGGGAGGGAGGAAGGTTGCTGGTTCGATCCCCGGGTTCCACCTAGCTAAGTGTCAAGGTGTCCCTGCTCCTGACGTGTTGGTTGTTACCTTGCATGGTTGACACCGCCGTCAGTGTATGAATGGGTGAATGTGAGGCAATACTGTAAAGCTCTTTGGTTAAAAGCGCTATATACTGTAATTGCAGTCCATTTACCATTTATGAAAAGTGGAACCACTTGGAATGTGTAGCCTGCTTGAACCAGACTTTTCAAACCGTAATTTCTGTGACTCATTCGGAGACAGTTTGACAGTTTCTGTCTTCGAATGACGAAATACCTCCAGGTTTCTAATGCTAAATAAAAGAGTAGACTTCTGTCTTCTGTCTCTCCAACAGGAAATGGATTTCTCCAGAATGGTGGAGCGACTGTTAAAACTAGCTGTGAGTAAACTAGATGGTGTTTAAATGGCCATGGTCCTGATAACTATGGTAAAATAATTCAGATTTCCACTATGTTCTGCATTACCTTTAACCTGAAGGTAATGCATTATTTATTTATTCATTTTTAGTCGTCGTCATTCCTCCGTGTTGCCCTTTCCTAATAATCCCTCCCTTTCCTTTTTCCTCCCCCATCCTCACCTCCTCTCCTACCCCCCAATCCTTGTCTCCCCTCCTCCCCCATTCCCTCCTCATCTCCCACTCTCCTGTCTCCCACCCTCTCTCCTCCCCCATCCTCTCCACTCTCCCACCCTCTCCTCTCCTCTCTCCTCCCCCACCCTCTCCCCTCCTCCCACCCTCTCCTCTCTCCCAGGTCCCAAACCATCTGATCTGGTTAATGTTCTTCTATTGGTTTTTCCACTCCTCTATGAACTTTGTGGCTGAACTGCTGCAGTTCGGGGACCGCGAGTTCTACAGGGACTGGTGGTGAGACACACACACACACACACACACACACACACACACACACACACACACACACACACACACCACACACACACACACACACACACACCCAACAAAAGTGTCCATCAGTGTACTCACATGTATACACACACACACAACACTGTCTGGAGAATTTCAAACCCAGGAATATTGTGGGCAGAGTTTTTTTTTTAATCGTCTGTATATCGTCTCCTCCCCGCTCACTCAGGAACTCTGAGACGGTCCCGTACTTCTGGGCCAACTGGAACATCCCCGTTCACAAGTGGTGTCTGAGGTGAGGAGCCGAGGTGACCCCCCCCCCCAAGGAGTCCCCATCCTTATACCTGAGTGTGTGTGTGTGTGTGTTCATTGCAGACACTTCTACAAGCCGATGCTGAGGAAGGGGGTCAACAAGCTCATGGCCCAGACGGCCGTCTTCCTGGCGTCTGCCTTCTTCCACGAGGTACCCGTTTTGTCATCTGTTAAAGGGGAACTTTCCCGCCGTTTTCTATATCAACCGGCTTTGCTATCGTTTCAATGTGGAGAAGACCTCTGTATTGTTTTAACTGTTATGTCCCATCTCTCTCTGTGTCTCTCTGTCTTCCAGTACCTGGTGAGCATTCCTCTGAGGATGTTCAGACTGTGGGCCTTTATGGGCATGATGGCTCAGGTGTGTGTGACACACACACACAGACACACACACAGACACACTTTCTCTCTCTCTCACACTCACTACATGCAGACATACATGGTCTGTACTCACCTTATATTTTTTCATTCTATATTTTTTATACTGGCTTTTATATATATTTTGATGTTACATACTGTATATGTATTTTTTTTACTGTAAATATAAATATATTGTAAATATATTCTGATCCCTCCAATTCAAGTTATGTTCAGTATTTTTTTGCACATTCCGCTGAGCATCGCCACTTTTCATTTCACTGCATATCCTGTATGTGTATGTGACAAATAAAGTTCTTGAATCTTGAACACACACACCTCCGTTTAACCGTGTGTGTGTGTGTGTGTGTGTGTTGTGTGTGTAGGTTCCCCTGGCCTGGTTCGTGGGGCGCTTCCTGAACGGTAACTATGGCAACGCGGCGGTGTGGATATCCCTGATCATCGGCCAGCCGGTGGCCGTGCTGATGTACGTGCACGACTACTACGTCATTCACTATGGGACACCAGCGTGACCACGCACACTCCAAAGAAGGGAATGTATAATAATGTGTGAGGTAAAAAGAGAAAAACACGAGGAGATTGTTGTCAACAACAATCAGACTTTTCTTCTCTTGTTGCACTCAGATCAGGAGTCTTTTTGATTGTGTGTATTAAGAGAGTTCTGGAACATGCACACACGCGTGCCAACGTGTGTGTGTTTGTGGAGGTATAAGCCACTGCCTACTAGTAAGAACACAGGACTGTAGTCGCGTAGACGAGACGAGACACCAAGGAGGAATCACCTTCACGAGTTTTGCAAATAGGATGAGGATGAGAATTTTCTCCCGGTTTGACGCGGTTACACACACTGTTGGCCCTGAGCTTTTGGCAGCGAGTCGATGAGTGAGGAGCCGACATGGACTCCATCAGTACAAGACCCCCCACCCAGCGCTAGCTTAGCTTGTTGTAGTGATTCCTTTTTTATTATTTTGTGGAATGTTGTGATTTGAGATGATTCTATTTTGTGAAAAAATGTGTTATTTTATTTTGAAATGCAGTAACCTGTGGCCTGAATATAATTGTTATATATTATAGCTTATGTTCAATCTATTTAATTTTTGCTGAGTGCATGATTTATCTAATTTAAGATTTATTTATTATTTCAAAATTTCTTGAATTCATTATAGAAATGTTTATCTGGGGTTTTTTTGCACTAAAAGATACCAGTAATTGCTACAAATTTAAGCAATACTCAAGCAATGCCATTACAGCCATAGAAATAATAAGAATTGATTTGAAAGAAGTTGATTTTCTCTATCTTATGCTAATGTTTGTTTTGGCTCGGTTCAACAGAAGATTCAAGGAAAGCTTTATTTACTTTTGCCATTGCGTTTGTTTCTTGTAATATTTAGTGAATATAATTATTGAATTGAGGTTTAATTGAATTTAGCTCCATCGACAGGAAAGCTTGCTCTGGGAGAAATGGAGGGAAAGGTGATAAATTATATCGATGGATTATGCAAGTTCAGAGTTGAGGTTCTTTTGTTTTCTAGTTTTGGATAGACGCTTGAAAACCTTTTGGAATAACGAAGACATTTGTTCAGAGTTCGTCCAATGGTTGCGTTAACCTTTGGAATTTGTCCTAAATTGGATCACCGCTAAATGCTAACGCCTTCCCAATAGCTCCAAGCGGAAGGTTAAGTAATGCTTAAAAGCATACTTAAAAGATAACTCCTCAGCAAGGATCTGTAACACGGTCCAGCACTTGTGAGGACAACTCTGGAGAAAGCAATAGACAGACTACGTTTGTCTGGGTGTTCTTTGCACCTTGAGTTTGTGTGTGGTTGTGGTTGTTGCTGTAACATTTCTTTATCCCATGTTATTACAACAGTAAAGGTCACAGGGTCAGGGAATGGTGGTTTCTTTGAAGAGAAATGCCAATGTACTGTATGTGTAGATTTGCAGAGCAGCTACGTTTGCACTGTGGTTTGTGTTGATCTGTGAGTCACCTTGCAGACGGCTCAAGTATTGTCAATTAAATATGGATGTGTATTCTGCTCAACCAGCACTTGGAATACAGTCAAAGTCTTGGTTCTTTGCACATATTTGAAATTCTTATGTGAGAAATTGAACCACTACGTTCTCTTGTGCTGTTAGTAGTTTGGATCAAATACATTGGGCGGGAAAATCTGTGAAAGTAAAAACGATTCACTTTATATTACCGACTTGTTCTCGACTGCCATGGTAGGAAATGTGTTAATCTAACTCCGGGTGGCGTTTGAGCCAAATTGAGATTCTGTATTTTGCCTCAAGCCTTGAAAAGTGAGATTTCATAAAGATTGTTTATATTCTTTAAACGGACTCTGCTCATTCATTTCCAAACATCAGGTATATAAACATTTGTCAGAAAAGAATAACAA